>JACVTC010000111.1:115000-155000 GCA_016946835.1 Neocallimastix lanati (nom. inval.) | reverse complement strand
GTGAGTTGGGGAATAGAGGATAGATTGTTGTAAAGGACTATGAACATACTCTTCATTAAAGAAATTGTTTTTGTTTAGAGAGAGGATGGGTTTTTTTGGGCTATCATTATTAATAATAGAAGAAGAAGAAGAAGAAATATTCAATGAATGAATAGGATTAGATGAGTAACTTATAAAATTATTATTATTATTAATTGAAGAGGTAGTAGTAGCAGTGGCAGTAGAAGTAGTATTAAGAGAAGTAGATGTCTTTGAAATAGTCAAAGCGTTCAAATTAATATTACTAGTACCATTACCATTACCATTACCAATATCATAACTATCACTAAAGTTATTACTATTACTATTATTATTACTATGACTATGACTAATACTATTAAAATTATTATTACTATTACTACTATTAAAAATTGCTCTGTTTAATAGATTTTCGATATTATTATTATTACTATTTACATTATTATTAACGGGATAGGAAAATCTCGAAGGGTTAGACGAAAATATTAAGGAATCCTTTGTAAATTCTATAGAAGCTCCAACGGTTATAGGAGATGGAGTTGAAGCTCTTAATTTTGGTGATAGAATTGGATTTGCAGCTCTCATTTTTGGAGATAGGATTGGGCTTGCCGCTCTCATTTTTGGTGAAAGGATTGGATTTGCCGCTCTCATTTTTGGTGATAGAATTGGATTAGCAGCTCTCATTTTTGGTGAGAGAACAGGATTTGCAGCTCTTATCAAAGGTGATTTACGAACAGGTGAGTCCATATGAGGATTAGGTTGTTTTACTAAAGGAGAGTTAACAACAGGGGAATTGGTATTGATGATAGGACTTTCTGTGTTCGTTTCTATAGGAGGGGTATTAAAGCCACAGGAGAGTGGAGTGTATAAACAAGAAGGAGAATTAATACGAATAGGTGAATTTAAACATGTTGGGGAGGCAATATAAATTTGATTTGGACCCATAACTCCATTATTGCAATTACCATTTGCTAACAAGGCAGCATTTGCATTATTTTTTAATATGGAGGTACGAACCGACAAATTTGGCTTTCTTTTACTTTTTGGTAAAGTAACAACACTCCAATCAATTTCACTAAAGAATTCATGATTTTTTAAATCTAATAAAAATTATAATAATAATTATAATAATAATAATAATAATAATAATAATAATAATAATAATAATAATAATAATAATAATAATAATAATAATAATAATAATAAAATAATAATAAAATAATATCAAAAAAAAAAAAAAAAAAAAAATAATTTAATAAATAAATATATATAAATTAAATAAAACTATTTATGATAATTATAGGCATATCTATTAAATTTTTAAATAAAATTTAATCATCATTTAATTTAATTATTACTAATATATAGGTATACCTTCAATGGTGGCTCTACTATATACATCTGGATTACAACATAAACAGAATAAATCATAAAGAGGTTCATAAATTTCATCTGTCTCATAATAAATTACAGTATTTTCTAAAATATTGTACATAGTCTCGTAGACATCATCAATTTCGTCATCCGAATAAGGATAATGACCGGTGACCATGAAAAAGAGAAGAACACCGAAAGACCATATATCTGATTTTTCAGAGAAACAACCATCCACTAAGACTTCTGGAGCAATGAAATCTAATGTTCCAATAATATTATTTTTATTTATATCATCAGGATCAACCTCTGGATATTCCATAAATGAAGAACATTCAGGAATTTCATTTGGATCAAAAACTGTAGCACAACCGAAATCCTAAAAATATTTTTGTTTAATTAATTTTTTTAGTAAATAAAATTAATAAAATAATTGGTTAATATATATACAAGCATTATTATCTTATCACTAGAAAGAATACTTTTTTTTTATTAAATAATTTTATACTTTATAAAAAATTCTTTCATATTTTATAGTTTAATTATATGTATATAAAACTTTATAATAAATTTGAGTTTTTTTTTTTTTAGGATATTTACAATAATTTTAACTGTACCGTTGGGTTGAATTAAAATATTATTATCACTTAAGTCACGATGTAATACGTTATGACTGTGAATAAATGAAATTGTGGATAAAATTTGAGCTAAAACAGATCGAATTGTATTAATATCTGTAAATGGTCCAATTTCGTTTACTATGGTTTTTAAGGATTCTATGAATATACATTAAAAAAAAAAAAAAAAAAAAAAAAAAAAGAAGAGAGGTGATATATAAAAAATTTAATAAGCATGTATAAAAAAATACATTAAGTAAATTATATAAACTTTATTATTTTTTATTCATATATATATATATATATTTTTTTTTTTATTTCATTCTTTTTTTTTAATTGTTATAATTATTATTAATTATTATTTATTATTTTTTATTTTTTTTTTTTTCTTTTAATTATTAATTATTTCTAAATTTTTTAATACTTACTTCCTTTAACACTGTCCATTAGCTATTCAATGAATTTTTATTATTATTAATTTATAATTGGTTAAAATTTCCTCATATAAAATTTGATTTTATATTTTATAATATTATATATCAATAATATATATATATATTTTTATTATTTATAATTTAATTTGTAAACTTACAATATAATAATTATCTTTATCTTCTCTATCACCAACATAACGAGGAATACCAGAACATTTTCCAGTACATACTCTTTTCATTGCTGTAATTTCTTTTAAAGCTTGACTATCTAATGTTTTACCTTCTCCATTGGAATTTCCATTTTCATTTTGTTTCTGGATTTCAATCATGTACTTACTAATAGATTCTTTTGGAATTGTTTTTAAAGCAGCTACACCTCCTTTTGTTTTTTCTTTTACTAATTGTACGCTACCAAATGTACCTTTTCCCAAGGTATCAATAACTGAGAGTCTTGAGAAGGGTAAACATAATGAATTAGTTCTTACAGTTTCCATTTTTTTTTTATAATATATATATATTTATATTCAATGATATAAATAATTTATTTATTTTATTATAGCTCTGTAAATTTGATTATTCAAAAAAAAATTAATTTATTTTTTGAAATTGTGAATTTTTATTATTTATATTTTATATAGAATATTTTATTGTTTTGATAGTTATATTAAGTACTGAATTATATTTTGAATTATGAATTACTTTTTACATAATATTAAATTATTTCTTGTTATATATATTACAAATTTGTATATTCTTTATAAAGAATTTATATTTTTTGGTTTTTTTATTTTTATTTATATGCTACTATTTATTATTTTTACACTGTTTGTATTAGTATGTTTATTATTCTAATCTACAATTCTTTTTTCTATTTTTTTACTCTATTTTTATATTTCTCTTTTATTTCCTTATTTTTATTTAAATATATAGTATTTAATACTATTATTATATATTATAATAATAGCTCTCACTCTCTTTTTTTTTTTTTTTTTATTTATTACAATTTCAAAAAAAGTTCTAAAAAAGAATAAAAAAAAAAAAAAAAAAAAAACTTTAAAAAAAAAGGAAAAATTTTTTATTATTTATATGAATTTAAAATAATAATAAAATATATATAAAAATTTTTTTATAAATAATAAAATTTATTTCATTATTAATTAGACTTTTTTTATATATTTTTTATTTTGATTATTATTATTTATTTTATTTTTTAATTTTGATTATTTGTTGAATGAATTGAAATAAAATAAATAAATAAAAAAAAAAAAAAAAAAAAAAAATTATTCATTTTGTACCATTTTTATTTTTTTTTTATTTTATTCTATTAAATTTTTATATTTGCTATTTTAATTTTTTATTGTATTATTATTTATTTGATATCATAATTTTTTATTTGTTCTTGTATTTTTATATTATAATTTTATTTAATTTTTTTTTTTTTTGTTTTTGTATTTTTATATTATAAATTTATTTTTTTATATTTTAATTTTATATTTTATATTTGATATTTTATTGTAATTCTATTTTTTTTTATATTTTATTTGCTATTTTATTTGTTATTCTATACGTTATTCTAATTTTTTATTTGTTATTACATTTTTATATTTATTATTATTTTTTTATTTTCTAGTTGTATTTATTATTGGTTATTTCAATTTTATATTTTATATTTTATTTTTATTAGTGTACTTCGTTAATTGCTTATCTTTTAATAATATAAAATAAGTACACTAATAATTAATATAAAATAAATATATATATATATATATAATTTATATGCTAAACTACCAATAATCCAATAATAATACTATTTAATAATAATTAATAATAATTTTTAATAATAATAAAAATTAATAATAATAATAATATTTAATAATAAAATTTAATAATTAATAATAATTAATAATTAATAAAAAGAAAATAATTAATAATAATAAGAAAATAATTAAAATATTAAGTAATATAATTTAAAAGTAATAAAATGAATGAATATATAAATATATGTTATTTTTTTTTTTTTTTAAAATAACTCCTCCATAAATGAAATTATTCTTTTCGATTTATTAAATGGTTATTTTTAATATAATTAACAATAATTAATAATTTAATAAAAAAAAAAGAAAACATAAAAAAGAAAAATAATTATTAAATAATATTTTTAGATAGATTTTATTTTTAATTAGAAGAAAAGTAATTATTAATTAATTAAAAAGAAATTAGAAAGGAATTATAAAAAGAAATGAAAAATTAAAAAATATTAAATATTATAAAGATATTATTAAATGAAATTAAAAAAATATTAAATATTATAAAAATATTATCTTTAAATGAAATTAAAATATCATTTTCTTTTTTAACAATATGGTTTTATTATAAAAAAAATTATTATTAAATGAAATTTAGAAAGTATTAATATTAAATATTATAAAAATTTTTATTATTAAATGAAATTAAAAAATATTAAAATATCATTTTTTCAACATCATAGCCTTATATAACATACCGTTATATTTTCCTGTTTATTTTCAATTTAATTATTATTGAAATAATTAAACTGAAAGTGAACGGAAAAATACAAAAATCAAATTCTTATATAATTATAAAATGTTATATTAATAACTAATAAATTACTGCTAATAATAATTGTTATTAATATTATAAAGACAAACTTTATATATATATACTTTCATTTATTTAATATATATATATTTTTATTCAAATATTTGAATAATATGTATTAAATTATGAAAAAATTTTTCTTTTCTATTTTCTCTTAGTTTTTCTTCTTTTATTCGGCTTATCAACTTATTATCATTTTTTATCAATTATTTTTCTTTTCTATTTTCTCTTGGTTTTTCTTGTATTATTCAGCCTATCGACTTATTATCATTGTTATTTTTTTTTTATTCTATAATTCTTTTTATGAAGCATCCAAAAGGATTATTTAAAATTTAAAATTTGAATTTATTTTTAATTGATTTAGATAATTAATAAATTAAATTAAAAATTTAAAAATCATATATTATCTTTAAACTTGATTAAATATATATTAATAAACTAAATAAATATATTGCAATATATTATAACCTATACAAATTTGCTTTTTTTTTTTTAAAATTAAAAACAATTAAAATTAGATAAAATTAAATTAAAATTAAATTAAAATTAAAATTAATTAAAATTAATTAAAATTATGAAATAAAAATAAAAAACTTCAAACTTTATTTATTAAATAATTGATGAAAGGTGTGACGTTCATTTTCTTTTTGTTTTTCGAATTATTATATAAAATATATTGAATTAATTAATTTTAATAATTAATTTAGTATATCAAAACAAGAATTTATTATGTTTTAATATTCATTAAAAATAAAGTAATTGTACTACCGTTTTTTTTTTTTTTTTTTTTTTTTTTTTTTTTTTTTTTTTTTTTTTTTCTTTATTTTAAAAATCAGCTAATTAAAAAGTAAGTGAATACATAAATAAATAATAATATTTATGAGAATAAAATAAATAAAATACTAAATAAATTCCAAAATATTATTAATAATAAAAAGAAAATTAAGTATATATTTATAAAAACAAATCGAATATCATTAATTATTTAATAATACTCAAAAACTGAGAATACAAATTATATTTTTATTATTATTATTACTAGTAAGAGATATTCAATATTAATTATTAGATTTATTTTATATGTATTTATTTATTTATTTATTTTATTTTATTATTTATTATTGTGATTGTCATGGATTATTAGCTATTGTTATTTTAATATAGTTAAGGTAGCTATCATTTGCCATTATTTATTAACTATTTAATTGTGTTTTGATTGTTAAATTATTGTAAATATTCAACAATATTTATTATATGAATTTTTAATAATTAATTTTTAATAATTAATTATTAAGTTTTATTATTTTTGCTTAATTATTAACTTTTAATTAATAATTTTAATAATTCATAATGGTTTAATTATTAGAATGGAGTTTTAATTATATATAAATTTCTACACTTTTTAATTTAAATATAATATATAATATGTAAAAAATACAAACTTTGAAAAAAAAAGTGCCTTTTTTAGTTGATAAAATGGTTTTTAGTTTTTCTTCTTCTAATATGATCATGAATTATTTAATATAATATTATTACTTTGTGGAATAAATTATATTTAATACATTTTAAAATTAAAAGTAGATGATGAGGAAAATTATTAAATTAAAAATAATAAAAAAATAATTTGAATAATGATATACTATTATAATGACAAATTTAAAAACTTTATTTATGGGATTATTATTATTATTATAATTAATTTTTTAATTATATATACGCCATTTTCATATACAAAAGTAACGTTATTTTTATATTTCGTGGAATTTATTATTAACATTTATAAATTCTTATTATTAAATAAAAGAATAATTTTTTAATATAATTTTTTAATAATAAAAACAATTAGTATTATATATCACAAGGTGTTTGGCATCCTAATTTATTAATAATTAATTATATATTAAATATTTATAAATAATATATTTCGTATTTTGTTTAATTCTTTTTTATATCACTTTTTTTAATGATATCATTTTTACATTTTTATATATTTTTAGTGAGGATAACAGATAAATAAATAAATTTGTATATGAATATAAACATAAATGAGTTAAATAAAAATATAATTGAATTAATTTTTCAATCAAAAAATAAAAAAAAAAAAAAAAAAAAAAATCATTTAATAATAGCTTAACAATAATACAATAATTCTATTAATCTTGTGAAATGAAAATTATATTAAAAAGTAAAAAAAAAAAAAAAAAAATAATATTAAAGATTTTTAATCTAAATTATAATAATACGTTTGGATTTCTTATTAAAATAAAATAAAATGAGATTATAACTTATTAATTAAATTTAAAAAAAAAACTATTTATAAAATATATTGAAATTTATTAAAAATTATCTATTAGATTGTTTGACTTTTTTTTTTTTTTTTTTTTTTTTAAACAATATACTTTATTTATGTAAGTTTTTTAACCAATCTTTTTTGTTATGATAATTGGAAAGATTTGATTATAACTATCATAATATTAATGATATTAATATAAAACAAAGAAATGATGATAAAATAATAATATTTACTTGTAAAATATATAAATAATTATACTTTATTTATAAATAAAAATAAGAAAATATTTTATAATTGCTTTAATATACAATATTATAAAAGGATTGTATAATAATAATCATAATTAAAATTTTAATAATAAAAATAATAATAATAATTATAATAATAATTAGATCGTATTTATAATAATAATAAAATATTAATAAATAAATTAGTAAATAAATAAATAAATAAATAAATAAATAAATAAATAAATAAATAAATAAATAAATAAATAAATATATAAAATTTAAAAAAAAAAAATAGTAATGAAAAAGGATGACAAATAAATAATAAGACTATATTATTTTAGCAATAATATTTTATTTTTATTTTATTTTTATTTTATTTTTATGAATTTTTACTACTAATAAAATTTCATTTATTTATGTTAATATTAACATTAAAATAGATAGTACGTATTACTCTTTTTTCTTTGAAAGAAAAAAAAAAAAAATTATTTTTATTTTATTTTTATGAATTTTTACTACAAATAAAATTTCATTTATTTATGTTAATATTAACATTAAAATAGATAGTACGTATTACTCTTTTTTCTTTGAAAGAAAAAAAAAAGTATATATATATATACAAATAATATATAAAAAAAAAAAATGAAAGTTATATTTATATAAAATTATGAAAAGTCTATTTTAATATATATAAAATTATGTAAACCTTAGGGTATATATAATATTAATGGTAAAAAAAAAATTAAAAAACAACTATAATTATTGAAATATATATTTAAAAATTGTCATTGTGAGTAATTTATTCATCAATAATAATAATAAATTTGAAACTTATTAAAAACTTTTATAAATTATTATTTTAATATATATATATATATATAAATATTTTATAACTTAATGCTTGTTTTTTTTTTTTTTTTTTTTTGTTAAATATTTTTGATTAATTTCTTTTCTCTAATGGAAATATAGATGATAAATCATTAGATTAGAATTGGTGTTGTGTTGTTCTTTGGGTATATGATTGTAATAAATTTCTTTAAAGATATTAAACATTTTTTTTTTTTGATTTAGAAATTTATTTACAATTCAAAGAAACTAATGAACGAAAATTGAAAGAATATGTTCATAATGATATAATATATATAAACTATTAGATAGTAATATATATATAATTAAAATATATTAATTTTCATTATTGATTTAAAATTATTATTTCTTTAATATTATTATTATTATTATTATTATTATTATTATTATTATTATTATTATTATTAATGCCTTATTTTAATTAGTACTTTTTTTTTATTTTTATTTTTATTTTTATTTATTTATTTATTATTATTTTTATATTAAAAATGAACGAAAAATAAAAGAATATGCTCATAATGATATGACATATACTATTAGATAGTAATAAATAAATAAATAAATAAATAAATTTATATATATATAATTAGAATATATTAATTTTCACTATTGATTTAAAATTATTATTTCTTTATTATTGTTATTGTTATTTTTATTATTATTATTATTATTATTATTATTATTATTATTTTTAACGCTTTATTCTTATTAGTACTTTTTTATTTTTTATTTTTATTTTTATTTTATTTATTATTATCATTATCATTATTATCATCATCATTATTATTATTAAATTAATTTAATAGAATTAGGTTGACTTACATAATTACAATAAGAATAGGTCGTATCATGAAGTGGTTAAAGTCTATGGATATATTTTAACCTATCATTTCATTATAAAAAACTTCTAACTTTTTTCTTCTTAGTTTTAGGCTTTTTTGGAGTGTCAGTAGTCTCGGGTTTACTATTTCACTATGTATATATTTATACATATAAAAGTTCATTTAAAATATTTTATTTAGTAATTAGTAATAATAATAATAATAGTAATAATAATTAAAAATGATAATAAAAAAAATTATTCTAATTATTTATATTCTAATTAATATATATATATATATATATATATATATATTAGAAACAAAAATAATAATAATTAAAAAAAATAAAAAAAAAAAAAATAAATAAAATTTACCATTTTTTTTTTTTTAATAATAAAAAATGAATTTACAAGGTTACAAATAAATTATAATCAATTTTAAATTATATAAAATAATTATATAAAAAATATAAAATCAGTAATATTGAATAGAATAATAGTATTATTAAATATTAATAAACAATATATATATATATATATATATATATATATATATATATATTTTGCTACTTTCATTGACAATTATTATTATTATTCTTGTTTTTGCTTTAAGTGAATTATGTTATGTAATTTATACCTGTTAAAGATGGATGAATTATTTTCATTTTTTATATTGGTGAAATTTAAGAGAGTTTGTTGTTTTGTCTTTTTCAATTTTATATTACTACTACTACTATTATTATTGTTAAAATGATGACTACTATTTGCTTGAATTATTTCTGAAATACCTAAATAATTTTCTTCTTGGGAATTATCCTCGGGGGTTGATTGAATAAGGAAAGGGTCATCTTGTCGATCTGTTTCTTTTGTAATATTGTTACTTATTTTATTTTTTTCATCATTATTTATGAAATTATTTATGGTAGAACTATTTCCATTATTATTATTATTATTATTATTATTATTATTATTATTACCATTTTTATTACTATTATCATCAAAATTATTAGTACTATTATTATTAATAAGTGAAATAATTTGAGTAATATTATTATTACTAATATTACTATTACTATTACTATTATTATTATTATTATTATTATTATTATTATTATTATAATTATTATTATTATTAGTGGTATTATTAGTAATATTCTTAGTATTAATCCTTTCATTAGTATAGTTGCTATTGGTTATTTCATCAATAGTGATATCATCATCAATAAGTAAGGTACTTTCATTCTTTTGATTATTTATTTTTCTTTCTTCATCATCTTCATGGGATTGATAATTAGTTTTCCAGATATATACTTTATTCTCTTCTTCCATTTTGGAATCTTCATTAAAAAAAGAAGCTTCATCTTCCGAATTGGATCGGATAGCTGAAGGAGTTTCTGGAATAATGGATTCACGACGCCTTTTTTTCGATTTTAATTTATTATCATTACTACTACTACTATTACTATTACTACTACTACTACTACTACTATTATTATTATCATTATCATTATTACTATTATTACTCTTTATTATAGTGGTAGTAGTAGTATTCATTTTTTTATCAGGATCAGTGGCTGTTTTATAACTATTTTTTGTTGTTTTTTTAGTTTTTTTTGATGTAGATTTTTGATCGATCATTATCTTTTCATAATCTGATAAAGGAATTGCTGAATGAAGTAAAGATTGACCAATATTAAGGGTATTAATATTTTTAATAATTTCTTCAGATCTTTGACTTAAATTCAAATCTTCAGTACTTGTTGATGGCTCTTTTAATTTATTAGAATCTTGACCTTTTTCAATTTCATGATTGAGTTTATTCCCATCATTTGAATATTCTGAATCTTCCTCTTCTTCTGTATTGTCATCATCATCATCATCATCATCAGTTAATGCTATATCGGAATCATTTAATTCCATATCACTGGATTCACAAAGTTCCTTCAATATTTTATCGCTAGGAGATAAAAGAATATTCTTCTTCTTCTTCTTCTTCTTTTTCTTATTTTCACTCTTTTGATTCTTAGAGGATGCTTTGGATGGTGAAGATTCTAAAGAGTTAGCATTATTTTCATGAATTAAGATACTTTCGTTAACAATATCAGTATCTTCAGTTTGATTAGAATCAATACCTTGAACAATAATATTCTTTAAATCTTTATCAATAGTATCCATATCTTCATTTTTAATTTTATTCTTTTCATCCTTACTTTTACTGATTAAATGAATTTTTTCCTTTTGCTTAGATTCTGTCATTTCTATTAATTGTTCTTTACTTAAAACCATTGAATTTTGTCTCTGAAGAGGTCGTTGATTCGTTTCTTTAGTACTATCGTTATTATTACTTTTAGTGTTGGGAGGATGAGTATCATCACAGTTCATCTCATCAGGTTTAGTATTTGAATTTATTGAATCTTTATAGTTATTATCAGTTTCTTTGACGAATTCATCTTGATTTATATCTAAATTTTCTTTAAGAGACATATTACTCATTTGTCGTGATATAGAATCTCTAGTTGATTTTCTTCTAGTGGATGTAGATGTAGGATTATCGGATATAACTAAGAATGATTTAATTTGATTTTCCTGTGAAGGTGTTGGGGAGGATAAAATTCTAATATTATTATCACCTTCATCAAAGACTGTTGTACAAGAAGATAAATGAATTTCATTATTAAAGATATTGTCTTGTTTAAAATAATTTGGATTTCTATTGTAAGAAATTTTTTTCTTAGGTGTTATAAATTCATCATGAACATCAAAATCTGTCATATTTACATCGGTGACAAAATTATTAGCATTACCATAATTGTTATCATTGTTTTTGTTGTAATTATTACTTTCTTCGTTTTTAATTTCAATCTTTTTATTACTATTAATAAGATTTTGAATATGTAAGCCTTCAAGAATTTTTGTACTAGGTGTTTTAATAACAGGAGATGATGATGCTATATCTTGATCATTGTTACTATGATTATAATAAATATATTATTTATATAAATATAAAAATGAAAATAATGCAATATAATTAATTTTTTATCATAATAGCAATAATCATAATATTATTAATATTAGTATTAATATTATATATAAATTAAATACTATATAGCTTATTTCATTTTTTTTTTTTTGTTATTTCATACCTATCTGAATATTTTCTCTTTTTATAAGGTTGGTAATTATTAGTGGTTTCATATTGAGGTTCTGGTTTAATTTTTTTTTCTTTCTCTAATATTGATATTATTATTATTTTAATTATTATTATTATTATAATAATTTTTTTTAATAATATATATAAATATAAATGATAAATTTATTTATTTATTATGTTATGATACAATTAATACTGTTAATGATTATTTAATGATATATATAGAATTAAATTGTATATTATCTTTACCAGATGACATTTCCATTAACAAAGAAGAATCAATATTATTTCTACTTATGTTGGGTAATTTTGCTATGATTTCATTTTGTAATTTCTGATTTTCAAATTTAATATATTCTGAATATCTTTTCCACTGCTCTATTCTTTCTTTTGCTTTAACTTGATAATTTTTGAAATGCCTTTTAAGAATATTATATTGTTGCTGCCAGTGTTTTAATTCTTTTTCGAAAACAATTTTCATTTCATTGTTACTTAATATATATAAATGAAGGTTATTATTAAAATTAATATTATGGTATTATATATGTTTAATATTTTATAAAAATTTTTATAATAAAAATATTTACTGTTTCATGGGTTCTTCTACATTATATTGAATTTGTTTTTCCAATTGGTCAATTTTTAATTTTAATTTTTTATTATCTAATTCGAGTTGTTGAATATTATATTCTGAGAGATGTTTCTGATAACTTAATTTATGATCATATTTTTTCTTTAATTCTGTACAATATTATATCAATATTTATAAATTTTAGTATTATCTTTTATTTCACTTCAATTTTTTTTTATTTTTGTATTTTTATTATTATTTTTTTTTATTGTTTTATTTACAAATTATTAATAATATCACTATTTATTAAAAGCTAACAATTATAAATATATTTATATTTTTTATTTAATAATATTACTTTATAAATTTCTTTTATTTAATAATCTTACCATTTACATATTTTACGTGAACTGAATATAAAAGTGATAAAACTTCTTCAAATGTTTTCCCTTCATTTTCTTTATCAATTTCATTGTCTTGAATTACTTGGGTATAGTTATCTATGTCAATATCATCATTTTTGTATATATTCGGTATTGGGGGATTCATTTATGCTAATATTGAATTATTATTTTTTAATAAAAATGTTTTAAATAATTTTTCTTTTTATGTTTATTATCTTTAACAGTTTTTATTATATAACTATTCAATAAGTATTTTTTTTTGAACAATAAATAGATATAAATATTAAAAAATAATAAAATTGATAAATAATATATATATATAAAATAAAATTTCAAAATTTTATTAATGAAAAAGATTATATTTATTAAAATTTAATAATTAGAATTATTTTTTTTTTTAAAAAAAGAAACTAATTTTCGACGAATGAAATTCATTTAAAAAGTTGTTGTCACTCAAAACTTTTTTTATTTATTTATTTTTTTTAAATAAATAAATAAATAAATAAATAAATAAATAAATAAATAAATAAATAAATAAATAAATAAATAAATAAATAAATAAATAAATAAATAAATAAATAAATAAATAAATAAATAAATAAATAAATAAATAAATAAATAAATAAATAAATAAATAAATAAATAAATAAATAAATAAATAAATAAATAAATAAATAAATAAATAAATAAGTAAATAAATAAATAAATAAATAAATAAATAAATAAATAAATAAATAAATAAATAAATAAGTTTAAGTGGAAAAAATACAATATTAAATAAAAAATTAAACAACCATAAATTTTATTATTTATAAAATAAAAAAATTATCACACCTACTGTACCACAACTTATAATATATTCTATTTTTTGTTAAAAAAGATTATTGTGTTAATAAAATGAAAAAAAAAAAAAAAACTAAAACTTGTTTTTATGTAATTATTGCATAGTTAAGTAAAATTAAAAAAAAAAAAAAAAAAAAAAACCGAAAATAATAGAGAAAAAAAAAAAAGTAACAGAATCAAAATTTGTCTTTATGTAATTATTTTAAATATATATATATATTTTTTGAATTATATATATATATTTTATAAATTATTTATATTTATTTACTCATTTTATTGTAAAACATTATTTCTTATTAAATACGACAAATTTTAAAACAAGTATTTATTATTAATATATATATTTATGATGTATAATTAATTGTTATAAATATTTAAATTTAATTAATAAATGAATTTTTTATATATTATAAATAATTATTATAAATAATGTTATTATTATTATTATTATTATTATTATTATTATTATTTTCATTATTTTTAAAATAATATATATTAAATTATTTATTTATTTATTTATTTATAAGAATAATTCTTTTCTAAAAAAATTTTTAATAAATATAAAATAAATTGAATAAAATTTTTGATATGAATTGTGAAAGTTTTGATTGTTTTGATTGATAATTTTCTTTAATTTATTTTCTATTTTTTTTTTTTTTTTTTACATAATACGATAAAGATTGATATGGATGAATGATAGTATTATTATTATTTTAAAAATATTATAAAATTTATAAGTTAAATTTTTTTTTTTTTTTTTTTTTTGATTTTTGATTTTTGATTTTTGATTTTTGATTTTTTTAATTTTTTTTTTTTTTAATTATTAACTTTCGTTATTATTATTACTGCTATTATTTATTCTCTCATTTCTATTAATTTATTATTATTAATTTTTTTTATTATATATATTTATCTTAAAAGCAACAATTATTTGTTCTTGAAATTTCATCATCATTCCAATTAATGGTATCTCCTTCAATTAAAAATTCAAATTGTGGTAGTTGTACTGTTTTAGCAATATGATGAAATGCGGCTTCAATATTATCACCATATTTTGCAGATACTTCAAAATATGGAATTCTATAATTTTCAAGATCATCATAATCTTCATAATCCGTACTATCTTCATCCTCTTCATAATTATAATTATTATTTGAATTACCATTGGATTTATTATTATTTTTATAAACAGAATAGAGTGTCAACCCTTCGACATTATCTGTATTTAACATATTGCTATTGTTAAAATTATATGGCTGTAATGGATTTAAGTCTTTATTTCTATTATTACTATTACTATTATTCTTATTACTTGAACTACTACTATTATTAGTTTTTTTATTATTTTGATTTTCTTTATGTAAAGCATAACTATATTTTTTATAGGAGGATGATCTTTGGTAAATAGTTAATAAACTATCGTTATAGCTTTGGATATTATCATCCTCTGGTATATATTTATTTTGTTGAATTAAACCATAGTGAGAAGATTCTTTTATTGATTGTTCTCTCATTTTAATTGCCATACGTTTACCTTGACTTTTTGAAATCATTCTATCATTCTCATTATCAATTTTATTACCAATTAATACGAAGGGATAAGTTGATGGATCTTTTAAATCAGCTTTATCGATAAATTCATGTTCCCATTTTAAGACATGATTAAATGAATCTGGATTGGTTACATCGAAAACAATACTATTTTTTTTTTTTTTTTTTTTTTTTTTTTAAATAGAAAAATTATTATTTACAAGTTATAGATTATTTTGATGATTAAAAGTAAGTATATTTAATTAAATATAATAAAAATAATAATACAAAAAATTAATATGGATTACACTTTAAATTATAAATATTTTATGCTCATTCATTATTTATTCATTTATATTTATTTTAGTATTTACATGCATGCATCAGCCCCCCTATAATATGCTATTCCTAAACTTTGGAATCTTTCCTGACCTAGTTATAAATAAATATTTTATATGTACAAATTGTAAATAAAATATAAAATAATAGAAAGGATAATGAATATATATAAATAAAAAAAAAAATAAGAATAAAAATTTACCTGCTGTATCCCATATCTTTTAATAAGTAGTATTGTTTATATTATTATTTAAATGTAGCAAATATATATATATATGAATAATTATTTTTTTATATAAATATCATTTATTTGTTAGTACAGTTGTTTTTCAATGGTTACATTTAAAGTGTAAAAAAAAAATTTTTTTATAATATCATACATAAATTATATATATATATATATAATTAATAAAAGGAATATATTTAAATTTAATTTTTTTATAATAAGCCTTTGGAACATTTTATAAAAATAACGTTTTAAAAAAATTTTTAATTCATTTTATTTATTTATATGATTATACCTGCATTGATACTTTTTTACCATCTTCTAATTGAACATCTTTAGTTATGAAATCAGCTCCAATAGTAGCTTTATAATTACTTGTAAATCTTCTATGAATATACTGTTTAAATTAGTTACAAAATATAATTACAAACATTGTCATAATATATAATTATTTTGATTTAATTAATATTTAATCTTTTATAAAAAAATGATTTATAAAATAAATTACATTTAATAAAACAATAAATTTATATTATTTACCTGAACTCTTATGGATGTTTTACCTACACCACCATCACCAATTATAACAACCTTTTTATTATTATTATTATTATTATTATTATTTTAAATTATAATAAATTTCATTTACTATTTTTGTTTAAAAAAGGATTGATAATAATGAGTTATAAATTAATACTTACTTTTAAAATATCTTTTCTCATGCTTTTTATTAATTACACTATTTATGATATTTATCAAGAATTAAATTACAGATAGGTATGAATTTCTGTATACTCGGTTAAAAGTACTTAATTAAAATTAATTTCAACCTGATTAATAAAACTTTTTAAATATCAAGTTGATATATTGAATTATTTAAAATTTGAAGATTAATATTACTATTTATTTGATAATTGTTATTTTGTGCTTAAAACTTCGAAATTTGATTTTTTTAATTTCTTTATCTTTTAATTTGTGATAAAAACTAAATATTATTATATATTTAAATATTGATATCTATTATCATATCATTTAGTTGATTTAAAGAAAAGAAAAAGTATTTTATTGTAAAAATTATTGGTTCCATTAATTTATTATAAAAAAGGTAAACATTTAATAATTTCATATTAGTTATTTAACAATTTATTATAATATTTATTGAATTGTGATTTATTTTTCAATTTTTAAGTATATATAAAATAATATATATATAATGATTAAAAAAAAAAAAAAAAAAAAAAAAAAATTAGAAATGAAATTATAGAGAATATATGAATGTAATAAGAATAAACAAATTTTAAATTATTTAAATATATATAATAATTTAGTAATTACAACATACCAATTTATCTATATATTAATTTATTAAAAATAAATGTGAAAATAAATTACCTTACAATTGAGTTTCCTATTAATGTTGCTAAATAATAAAATTTATTCAATTATTTATTTTTTTACTTCTCTTTTTGAAAAATTTAATAATAAAGGCATTTGAAATAAATTAAAATTCATTTATATTACTATATATTACAATATATTGTTTAAATTGTTTTTTTTTAATAATATTATTAAGTTTATCAAAATTTGTTTATATATTGTGAGATATAATCTATAATATATTAAATTTATTTAATAATTTATATTTTAAATATTTATCAAATTTTTTAATAATTCTGTATCAAGGATATATTAATTATTAATCAATAAGTTATATATATAAATATATTATAATATATATTAAAATATAATATTAATATACTAAATTTCATAAAAAATTATTATTTAATAGATTAATAAATAATAATTAAATAATAAATAATAAATAATAATAAATAATAATTATTATTGTTTAATATTTATTTATTAATAATTAGATATTAAACAATAATAGATTAAGAGTCTCAGTACTCTATAATAAATTACAAAGCTTTAAATTTAAAAATCGATTTTAACAAAGTATTAAGATGGCCTATCAATTTAACTTAGCTAAGGACCAACGTCTTCGTGGTGTATCCAATTTTGCCACATGGAATTTCCTTATCATGACTGCAGCTAGGAGATATGGAATGGAAGAATTCATTGAAGAAGATGTTATCTCTCACCTGAAGGATAATAACTATAGACTTAATCCTAATGAAGAATCTAAGACGGTAAAAGCTATCCTGAAGATTATTGAGGAATTACAATTAAATCGTGGAGAAAATGTAAACTACAATGAAGTGTTTACTCAAAACCGAAATAGAATCATTGCTAAAGCAGAAGAGAAAGACTCTCAGTTAATGCTTATGGTGATTCAAAACGTTGAAGAAAAAATATTAAGGGAAGTTAGTAGAATGAAGAAAACATTCACAATTATGGAAAAACTAACTTCAAAATACGGTGATAAGAATAATGACACTGAATACTGGCTCAAGAAATTGCGAAAACTTAAGGCAAATGACCGCAGCCAAATAATGAAGATGGCTGATAGCGTAAATGAAATATTCGGTGAAATGGAAGATGCCGGAGTAAATTTGACTGAAAGGGAAAAATTAAAGTACATGTTCAATATTTTACCAAATGACTTTAAAAACATTATAGATGTAACTTTAGAAACTACCGCCAGACAATTATATGAAAGTATAAAAGATAGAATTTCAGCTAGATCATATCTAGAAAATTGGGAAAATACAATGGATGAACATGATGATCATGATGATCCAATGGATATAGATCTAATTGAAAAACGTTATAAAAATAAAAACTATCATAAAGGAAAAGGTTTTGTTAAGAAAATAAACAGAAACAATAACAAAACTAACAAAAATTTATATTGTCATATTTGTGAAATAAGAGGACATCTCACAAAAGATTGTAAATACAATATGAAAGCAAGAGAAAACAAAAAAGAAGGGAGGCAACAATCACTCTACCAGAAAAACCATAAAAATGAAGAAAAAGAATTAAAATCATTTGGTTTAGTGGAAAAAATAACTTCTAAATATGAAGAAAGTGACAGCGAAAGAGATGATAATTTTGAAGACATCAGACCATTATGTGAACCACATATTAATGATGCTTTGCTAATTGAATCAATAAATGAACCATATAATATAGATAATGATGAAAAATCTGTAAACATAATTGAAAGAAATATAGAAAGTAACGAAACAGTTGAATGGTATTATGATAGTGGAGCTTACGAACATGTAACTAATGATAAAAACCTTTTGAAAGATTATAAAGAAGATTTTGTACAACTAAGATGTGCAAACAATACTACTTTAGACTTTGAAGGATATGGTAGTTGTGAATTTACCATAAACAACTACCATATAAAATTAAACAAAGTGTTATATTCAAAAAAGGCACATAAAAACTTGATAAGTGCCATCGAATTCGCAAAAATAGGTATAACATCCGTTATTGAGCCAATAAGTCAAGAAAAAGTAAAATTGACTATATCTGACTGTGATAAAAATGTTATCGGAACGTTTCTATCAACTGATTTTAATCAATTTAAAATAAACACAAAAAGTATAATAAATAATCAAAATATTTTATCATTAGATGATTTAGGGCAAAACAGTCTAGAAATATGGCACAGAAGAATGGGCCATCAATATATAAGAAATATTTCTAAACATTTAGAACTACACGAGATCAAGATCCCAAAATGTAAAGAATGTAAAGTAGTAAAAATGAAGCATTCCCCACATAATGGGAACAATCCTAAATCAAACAAGATACTTGAAGTTATACACTCTGACATTTCGGGGCCATATAACAGTTCTATTAATGACAAAAAATATTTTATAACTTTCTTGGACGAATATTCGTGGAAAGTTTGGCTCTTCACTTTAAAATCTAAAGCTGAAGCGCCAGACATTATAATCGATTTTCTAAAATACCTTAACAATCAATTTGATAATTATAAAGTTAAAATATTTAAAACAGATGGTGGTAAAGAATATAAAAATAAGAAAATAAGAAGATACTGTAAAGATAATGGAATTGAAAAATCATTCTCTCCACCATATTGTCCAGAAAATAATGGAAAAGCCGAAAGGATAAATCAAACAATAAAAAACACAGCTAAAACTTTATTATTTTGGGCAAAATTATCTGAAAATTTCTGGGAATATGCAGTAAGACATGCGGCTTATTTGTATAATATGATTCCTCATGAAGGAAATAATAATTTAATACCTGATGAAGTCATATCAGGAAAAAGTATTTCTTTAAAACACTTAAGAACTTTTGGATGTAAATGTTATTATATTGATAATATGGAAAACAAATCCAATTTCACTCCAAAAGCAAAGGAAGGAATATTTCTTGGTTTCAGCAAGAAAAATTACTCATATAGGATTATGGACATAAAAAACAAAAGAATACACCATGTCAGAGAAGTAGAATGTTTAGAGGAATGTCCAGCAAACTATATATATGAGAAAGAAGGATTTGTGGACCCATATTTCTCTTTTACAAAAATTGATAATAATATAGTAAATAATAATAATAATGAAAATAATCATATTATAAATGAAAATATAATTAATAATATAGAAAACATAAATAATGTTCTAAACAATGAAAATAATAATTTAAATGAAAACAATAATAATATTGATTTAAATAACATTATTGTAAACGATAATTTAAACAATATGAACATGGATAACGAGGATAATAAAATAGAAGCAGAAAATAATTTACATGATAATAACACGAAAATAATTATTAATATTTTAGATAATATGAATAATAATAAAAATATAGATAAAGGTAAAGAAAATATGGTTTATAATATTAACAACGACGATATAATTAATTTAAACAATAAAAATAACAAAATTAAAACCATAACCTTAGAAAAGGACACAAAAACAAATAAACTATTGGATTTTAATAAAACAAATAACACACATAACAATAAACACAATATTACTTTAGAACAAAATAATTTATACGCAAAAAATAATATTAATTCAAATGTAATTTCTGAAGTAAATAATGAAATTTCAACTAATGTAAAACATAGTAACAATAATATAGTTCGTTTAAATAAAAATTATAATAAACAAAATACTAACACAGTACTAGAAAACCAAAATATACTTCAAAAGGTCAATAACAATTCTTTAAATAATAATAATAATGATTTTATATTTACCAATATCCATGTAAACAATAAAAATAATTTGAATCATTCATTAAAAAACGTGGTAAATAATTCTTACATTGAAAAAGGTGAATGCAGTTATTCTTATAAAAATAAACATAATTGGGCAGAAAAAGGAAAAGATGCTGAAAATCCTTCAATTACCCATAAGGAATATAGTAAAAAATCCTGTAAAAATGATATCGTTTTACCGACTCTGATTAATACTGTTAACTCAAATATAAATGATTCCAAGCCAACCGAAAATTCCCCTGCCAGTACTCCTGTAAAAACGCTTAAAGAAAATATTGATATTTCTAAATTTAAAAATGAAAAAAATTTTAATAATAAAAATTATTCAAAAAATGAAGAAAATTTTAATTTACAACCATTGGATAATGGTAAAATAATTAAATCTTATAATTTAAATTCAGACCCAATAATGACGAAGAATAATAATATTATGAATAATAATTCCACTAAATTAAAATCTTTTAATACATCACGTGAATCTACAACATTTATTAATAAAGATAATAAGTTACATAAAATTAATGATAACAGTAATAAATCTATGAAACTTAAAAATTTTTCAAAAATTAATCAAAAATTTATTAATAAAATTTTTTTTCAAAATGTCAATAATAAAAATATAATTAATGATAATAATAAAATCAATACATCTGTAACAAATGATACTTTTGATAAAACATTTAAACTTTCCCTTAATAAATCTTTAAATAATGAAGATTCTGTCACTAAAAATATTAAAGATGACAATTTTAATAATAATATTATTGCTACTAATGAAAATTTACTAGATAATGTTGTTGATGATAATCTATCAATTAACAATTATAATTGTTCAAATTTAGATGAAAATGATGTTATTCCTATTGGCGATAAAACTCCCCAGGATTCTTATTCTATTAACCATGATTTAGGTTCTGATACTAATTACATTAATAATAATATTATTTCCATTATTTCTGACCAAGATGTAAATATGACTGATAATATGACAGGGATTAACAATCAGTCCGTACTCAAACGTCCTTTAAGTCCTGAAACTTTCTTTAATATTACTAATGATATCTCTCGGCCTAAATATGATGTTTCCAATAATGAAAAAATGGTTTTTACAATTTACTCTGATACACCTAATAGTTTTAATGAAGCTTTTAATTGTCCTAATAAAAATTACTGGTATAAAGCTATACAAGATGAACTTAATAATTTATACAATAATAATGTTATGTCCATCGTTAATTACATTCCTAAAAACAAAAATCTTATTTCGACAAAATGGGTTTTTGCTACCAAAAAAGACTCTAATAATAATATTGTTAGATTTAAAGCTCGCCTAGTTGCTAGAGGTTTTAAACAACGTAGAGGTATTGATTATGAACTTACTTATTCTCCTACCTTAAACATTGATGGATTAAAGCTTATTATCGCTTTAGCAGCTAAGTTTAATTGGAATATCTACCAATTAGATATTAAAGCTGCGTATCTCAACGCTCCATTAGATACTGATATTTACACTACTATTCCACTAGGTGATACTAACTTTGGGCGGGGATTCTGGAAACTCAATAAAGCACTATACGGATTAAAACAATCCGGTAGGCAATGGAACCAAACGATTACAAAATTTTTAAATAAAAATGGATTTAAACAAATAAAATCTGAAAAGTGTATATTTAAATATTCAAAGAATAATAAAACCAAATGCATCATAGGTTTATATGTAGACGATATGATCATAACTGGTGAAGACAAAGAAATACAAAATATAATTACAAAAATTAAAGAAAAATTTAAAATATCAAATTGTGGACCAGCCGAATTCATACTTGGCATAAAAATTGAAAAACAAAAGAATAAATATATTATATCACAAAATAGTTTTATAAATAATATATTAGACAAATTTAATATAAAAGAAATGAGAAAAAGAAAAACACCATGCACAGGAGACAACACTATCTCTGAAAATAATAAACCTTTCAATAAAACAATCTACAAGAGTGCTATAGGTTCCTTAATATATCTATCAAAATGCACAAGGCCAGATATCGCATTCTCCGTGAACAAGGCTGCCAGAAAATCAGAAAAACCCACAATATCAGACTGGAATAAAATAACAAATATTTTCAGATATATAAATAGTACTAAAGATTATAAAATTGTATATGATGGACAAGGGGAAATAATAGCATACACTGATGCCGATTTTGGAGGTGATCTAAATGACAGGAAATCTACGTCTGGTGGAATAATACTTATGGGAAACAGTCCCATATGCTGGATTTCTAAAAAACAAACATGTGTAGCTACGTCTACAGCAGAAGCAGAATACATTAGCACATCCGAAAATATTAAAAAAAATTCTATGGATCAGAAATATTTTAAAAGAATTAATAAATTATAATAAAACAATTACCATTTTCACAGATAATTTAGCAAGTAAAATAACTATTGAAAATGGTGAAATCAATACAAAGTTAAAACACATAGATATTAGATTTCATTTTAATAGAGATAATATAGTAAAAAGGAAAGTAAAATTAGAATACAAAGATACAAAAGAAATGTTAGCTGACGCTCTCACTAAAGATGTTAATGGTACAAAAATGAGTATATTTGCAAATAAGATTTTTAATATTAAAAAAATCTAATTTGAGGGGGAGTGTTAACGTATGTTAATTTTATTAATATAAAGTTATAGTCTAGCTTAAGTTTAATAAAATATTAAATTAAATTATATTAAATATATTGTAATTACAAATTAAAATATAAATTAGTATGTATCTAGAACAAGCCACAATTAAATATAAAAACATGTAATTTTATCTGTACTTTAAATCTTTGTTAACCATTTATATAACACTTGCGTTATATATCTAATTATTAATAAATAAATATTAAACAATAATAATAATAATAATAATAATAATAATAATAATAATAATAATAATAATAATAATAATAATAATAATAATAATAATAATAATAATAATAATAATAATAATAATAATAATAATAATAATAATAATAATAATAATAATAATAATAATAATAATAATAATAATAATAATAATAATAATAATAATAATAATAATAATAATAATAATAATAATAATAATAATAATAATAATAATAATAATAATAATAATAATAATAATAATAATAATAATAATAATAATAATAATAATAATAATAATAATAATAATAATAATAATAATAATAATTATAATAATAATAATAATAATACTAATAATTAATAATAATACAATTATAACAATAATAACAATCATATAATAAATTATCAAAAATAACCGAAAGATATTTTCCATCTTTACTTTACATTAACTAAAAAATCTTATCGCTTTTGAATATCATGATAATGTTTTTAAAAAAAAATTAAGATAGGACATCACTTTTTAATATCATAATGTTTAAAATAAAATTTAGTTAATAATACTCTATATATTTTAAATTTTTTCCAATGTTTCGTTAAAAAAATATACAAATATATATAATGTAAAATAAATAGTTATCATCTAATTTTTCAAAGAAACTAAAACAATGAAAATATAGAACTATTATTCATTTTATGTATATATTTTTTTTAAATTTTATATTTAAAACATTTTTGTATTTTTATTATTTCTCCATATTAATATGATTCCATAATAAATTCCATACAGTTAATTATTTTTAAATAATTTTTTTATTAATTTCTCAAATTAATATATTAAAATTTTTTCCACAATCTAGAAATAAATATGATCTATTAATGTGGATTATTATAATTAAATTTTTTTTTTATCTTTCCTTTATTTATGTTTATTTTATTTTTATTTTTATTTGTTTTTTTTTTAAATTTTTATAACAAAAGATTTTTGATTAATAGAATAATTTTTTTTTTTTTATATTTTGCTGAAAATTTACATAAAAATAAATGTTAAAAATATAAATATGTTATTATTAAAAAAAAATAATCGCTATTAATTTTTTAAAATCTAAATGTAATTTAATATTTAAATAATATGTCATTTTCATATTATGTCTTTTTGTAAATATTTAATGTAGTAATAAAATTTTTATAATTGTTATCTTTTTTTTTTTTTTTTTTTTTTTTTTTTTTTTTTTTTTTTTATATAAATTAAATGATACTAATTATTTCTAATGTTATATAATACATATATACATATATTCATATTGCAATGTTTGAAAAAAAAAAAAAAAAAAAAAAAAAACGAACAATAATTTTTTTATCTATTACCAAGTAAATAAAAAAAGAATATATACAAATAAATTTTATAGAAAAAAATGAGAAAGGAAAGAAAAATATTAATTATATAGGTATTTAATTTGAATCACTTTCTCTATTTTTTTTTTTTTTTTTTTCATCTTTATTTTACTTTTTTTTTTTTTTTTTTTTTTTTTTTTTATTTTATTTTAATTTATAATTGAGGTTGAGAAGTATTCATTATTTGCACTTGTGATATTATTGGTTTTGAACGTTGTACCTGTGGCTTTTTATTTGTTGTTTTTTTTGGTTCAATTATTTCATTTTCTTCACTTTTATTATTAATGCTATTAATATTAATATTAATTGCTGAATCACTTCCAATAATATTTCTACAATTATTATATGTTTTATAATAACAGAACGCGGGTTTTTTAGTTAAATCAAATTCTCCTGCATTGGCTTCTTGTAATATATTAAAAACAGTACTTTCTAAAATTTCTTCTAAAAGATTTTGGAATTCATTATTTCTAAATTTATTATTCAAATTTAATTTAATAATATATTATTAATATATGAATATAAAAAAAAAAGATAATATAAAATAATACAAAATAAAATAATAATAATAATAATAATAATAATAATAATAATAATAATAATAATAATAATAATAATAATAATAATAATAAATATAAGAGTTTAAAATAAAAGAATTTTTTTTTTTTTTAAGAATTTAAAAGAAAAAAAAAAATCATATTTACTGAATAATTTTTAAAGTTTCACCATCGGCAACTTCAGGGAATAATACAGCATCGTCTGGTATGCTTCCTAGGGATTCAGTTCTATCAATGGATTTATTCATTAAATAATCATTAACATTTTGGAATAAAGAATTAGTCGATGATTCATGACTACGATTATTATCATTATTATGAATGTCAAGTTTTTCTTGAGATAATGTTTGAGATGATATTGTATTATAGGACTGACTGACAGTATTACCGCCTTTACCACTTTCACTTGCTTTACCACTTTCGCTTCGAGTACCATCGTCACTTCCACTGCCATTTGTACTTTCACTACCATTTTCGCTGCCATAACCATTATCACTATTAGTACGATTATCATAACTTCCTGATGGATTCATTTCAGGATTTGAACCTGATATATTTTGGTTGCTTTGAATCATGGAACTTGTAGATTTATCAATAATTGTATTCGAATTTGTCATATTACTATTACTTTGATTTATATTACTTGTAGTATGTTCAATGTTTATATTTGATTTAGAAGAGGGATTACTATTAAAATGAACATAACTTTGTGAAAGAGGATTTATATTTTCATTGGACTCATAATCTTGATTCTTTTGCTGTTCCTTTTGATCATCAGATAAGTTATTTTGTGAATCGGATTGATTATCGACAAATGATTGTGCATGTGAGTTGGATCTTGTGGAAGGTGCAGCTAAAGTATCATGACTACCTTCATCTATAATGGAATATTGAATACTTTTTAAGGCTTCTTCATTTTCTAAATTTGTTAATTCATTAAGAATACTTTCATCTCTTAAACCATAAGCCTCTATATAGTCATCTTCAATAAATGTAACATATTGACTATTATTATTATTATTATTTTCGAGATTCATTCTTTCTTTTACCTTTGCTATTGGATTAACATATGAATTAATTCTCGGTTTAAAATCATTCTTTCGTTTGAATGATTCATTGGTCATGGAATTATCTACCATACCGTAGGTTGACACAATAAGATTATCCAATTTAGAAGTCTCCACTTTCTGAACTTCAGCTTCGGCATCAAATGTAGATAATTTTGGCTTTGTTATTGCACGAATTTGTGAGAAGTAAGGCAGTGTTTCAAATTTAAGGTGATTTGTTAAGTTTTGAATTTCTAAATCTTGTAAAATATTATTTAAGATAAATTGAACAGTTGAGAAGACTATACTCATAGAATCATCATCAAGTACTTTATTCTATATCATTCATTAATTATTATTTCAAAATAAAAAAAATAGAGATTATTAATATTATTAATATTAAAAAAATATGAAAATTTAATTTTTTTCATTATGAATTATACTTAAATTATTTATATATATATATATATATAAAATAAAATATTATATATATAAATAGGTATATTAATAATTTTTTTCTATTTACTTCTGTTTCAAAAGTTTCTTTTTCAAAGTAATAGTTATCATAATTTTTAAAGTGTTTTTTATATTCAAATGGTTCATGACTTTCACTAATAATTTCAATAGATATATTACTTGGATTTGGAGGTTTTGGAAGTTCAGGGAAATCTATTTTTTTTTTTTTTTTTTTTTTTTTTTTTTTTTTTTTATTCATTTTTAAATTTTAGAATGTAAAAAAAAAATTAAAAAATAATGGAGAAACAATATGTTAATTAAATAATAAATATTTTATAAATATTTATATATTTAAAAAAAAAATTATTAATTTATTTACCAATTCTTCCATATTCATTAATTTTTGAATTTAAATCACTAGCATCATTACTAATAAGAGCAAGAGTACTTTTATTTAACATTTGTTCTTCACTATTCATTTTATTTTGACTTTTTTGAGTAAAATCATCATTTGAACTATCATGTTCATTTTCATGAAGTTTAATTGTTGATCCAATAGGAGGTAATGGATTATACTTTGTTTTTCTGATATTATAATTTAATTTAGTAGTACTCATATTTAGATCATTACTTTTTTCATTAATTAAATTCAAACTTAATTTTCTTAAATATTTTTTCTTTCTAATAATTTCTTCAACTTCATGTTTTTTAATATAATACTTATCCTTGATATATATATTTTGTTTTCATTTAAATATGAAAATAATAATAATAATAATAAATTAAAATTTTAATTTTGATTTCATTAAAAAAAAAAAAAAAAAAATAAAAAAAAAAAAAAAAAAAAAAATTTAAAAATTAAATTTACCATTTTAGTGAGGTTAACAATAACACATCCAATATTTAAGGCATAAACTTTAGGTTGATTACTTGGTTTAAATCTAATCTTGCAGAGTCGTGATTGACCTGGTTCCAAGGTACCTAATCTTGGTGAGATTTTAATTTCTAAAAAGCAAAAACAAAGTTCAAATAATATATAATTTCATTAATTAGTATAATTAATAAATTAATTTAAAAAATTAATGATTTGATTAGTCTAATAAGTAATAATATAAAAACCAAAAGAGATATAAATAAATAAAAAAAAAAAAAAAAAAAAATTCATGATCTTAAAATTTTAATAATATTTACCATCTTGATCATCTTTAATATTCCAAGTAAATGATACCTTTTCAGTCGCTGAAATATTTTTAATAGTAATAATTCTTCTTGATATAGATCCAGTTGGTACATGACCAAATCTTATACGTTCCTACAGATTTAATAAAAATTATAGTTAATAAAATAACAATTAAATGTTAATAAGACTAACTCTTTTAGAAAATAATAATAAAAAAAAAAAAAAAAAAAAAAAGGCATACATCTGATAAAACAACAATTTGATTTGGAATTTTTAATAACTGCTTTTGAGAAATATGATCATCATTATCTTCTTTTAATGGATCTTCAAGATCTGCATCGTATAAATATGGCATCTATATAATAATCATAATAATTATAATAATCATAATCATAATCATAATCATAATCATAATCATAATCATAATCATAATCATAATCATAATCATAATCATAATCATAATCATAATCATAATCATAATCATAATCATAATAGTAATAATAATATTGATAAATAACAATAAATATTAATATATATATTATAATTCAATTATATTTTTAATATATATTAATATATAATTTTTATATAATATTACTGTATATCTAACACCCTTTCCAGTAAATGTAACAATTTTTGTTTGACCATCTTTAATATGAATTGGTATATCCACCTTTATTATTTATAATCCAAAAATTCATATATATATATATATATATTATATTTTATTAGTTTTATATATATATATATATATTTTTTTTTTTTTTTTTTTTTTTTTTTTTTTGAAATAATAATAATACTTACAGAATATTCTTTTGCTTCAAGTGGTTTGAATATCCATTCAGTATATTGAGTTTCACCAGGGTATATTATTCCAGTACTATTGAGACATTTCAATATTTCAAAGTTATAATTATCTTTCTTCAATTTTTCGAGAGGTGAAGTATCGATGATATATTCAATGTTAGTAGAACCACAATTTCTTAGGAAATATTGCTAATTATTATTTTTATTTAAATGGTAAAACAAAAAAATTATTTTAATATTTTTATATATATCAAAAATAGGAAAAATAATTACATTTATTATAATAAATAAAAAATAATATATATATTATAATTCATACTTGAATAGGAGGATAGACAGTACTAATTGAAACATCCTTAAACCTATGTTGCATAGATGGGAACATAATTGACTTTTTATTTAATGGAATTGTACTTCCATATAATGTAATAATCAAATCTTTAGCTATTATCATCATTAAAATAAGTTATAAAAATACGTATACAGAAATTATAAATAAGTTTATATATTTAATTTAATGAATATTATATATATATATATATATATATATATTTTTTTTTTTTTGTTCATTTCATTTTATTATGTTATTTTTCTCTAAGTTTTATTTCTTTATTTTTTTTTATTCTATTCTTACTTTCTGTTATAGATCCATTTTGTATTTTTAATATAACTGGTAATCTATGGGTTCCAACAATATCATGTTTATATGTAAATTTTACATTCATTGATTCTCCGGGTAATAAATTTCCACTCTATAATTTTAAATATATGAAAAAATAAACATTATTAATATTATTAAATAATTATAAGTAAAAAAAAATTTTTTTTGATAAATTAATAATATAACTAAAAAAAAAAAAAAAAAAAAGTTAATGATTATTCATAAATCCTACTTTTGGAGTAATTGAGAATAATTGATTATCTAATATTAAATTTAATTTTAATTGCTCATCTGAGGTAACTTCTCCTTTGGCCCATTTTTCTATATCGTTTTGAAGGTCATTTGGAAATTGGAACTTCCATTCTACTGGAACCACACTATTGTTATTGAAGTTGACATAGATATCTGTACAGGGAGATCTATTTTTTAAATATAATATAAAATATGTAATAATTTATTTATTAATTTATTATTTTTTTTAATTGAAAGTAATTATATATATATAGTATATATATATATATATATACAGTATTAATAATACTTTTATATATTATGAAAATATGATATTTTATAATTATTATCGAAAATTTTTTAATAATTACCCGTTAATAACAGATCCAAATTGACATAAAACTTCAGACATATGATTATTTGTATGACTATCATAATTATTTCTATCAATGAGGGCTTTATTTTCTTCAATTTCTTCATTTAACTCTTTATCGATAAATATTTTTCTTATCAAATCATTAAAGTTATTAATATCAAATAATTCCCATAATAATGATTTTACATAACCTTATTTTTTTAATTTATTATAATACAAAAAAAAAAAAAATTAATTAATTAATAAATTATTTTTTTTAATAGTTATTAATTTAAAAAAAGCATATAAAAATTTAATAATATATTTTATAAATACCATCTGATGAAATATCATTAATCCATAAGGAAGGATAAACACCTTGAGCAGTCACTTCCATTAAGTAATATTTCTTTTCCTATATAAAGTTTTTAATTATAAATTTTTAATTTAAAAATAATGATTTTTTATTTTGTTATTTTTTTTTACTTTCATTATTCTTTTAATTATTCTTTTTTTTTTATTATTACTAATATAGTATACAGTTATATTACCTTTGTTCTAGGTTTAAGAACTGTATTTATTTCTGTTTTATTAACATTCACTTTATAAGCTTTAGTGTTATAATATAAAATATATTAAATTATAATTAGATTATAAAAAAAAAAAAATACATAAATAATATAGATATAAATGTGTTATATTATGGATGAAGGTATAAATAGTTGTAAATGAAAATTACTATTTAAAGTGTAATATATTCTATATTTATAGTTTTCTTCTTCTTTTAAATTCAATCTAATTTTTAAATTTCTTCCAGCATGTGAGGATAATTGATTATCCAAACCCAATATTGTTATTTCTTAGTAATATTTGTAATTATAAATGAAAAAATAAAGATTTTAATAATAATAATAATAATAGTAATAATAATAATAATAATAATAATAATAATAATAGTAATAATAATAATAATAATAATAATAATAATAATAGTAATAATAATAATAATAATAATAATAATAATAATAATAATAATAATAATAATAATAATAATAATAATAGTATATTTGCATAATATATATTTATATTTATATTGTTATCTATTCTTTTTTTTTTTTTTTTTTTTTTTTTTTTATATTGGGTGAATAAAACATTTTATATTATTTTTAATATATATATATCTATGAAGGTCTATACCTGAATTATTACTGTCAATTAATTCTTCTTTTTCATAGTCTCTTTCATTAAGATATTCTGTATCGTCCTCTTCTTCATTATTTAAGACAAATGGATCATTATTAATAGTATTGTTATTATCCCCATTAATATTACTATTATTAATAATAGTATTATTAGTAATAACACTAAGGTTGTGATTGATATTATTATTATTATTACTATTATCATTTAGTAATGATAAACCCCTTTGTTTTAATTTTTCTTTTTCTGTCTTATTATCATTAATATTATTATTGGTGGTATTACTTTCATTATTACCATTACTATTATTATTAGTTGGATTTGAATTATCTTTATTATCTAATTTGTTTTTTCTTTTTTCTTCCTCCATAATTTTCTTTCTAATATTTTCTTGCCTCTTCAAAATAATTCTTCTTTTTTCTTCTTCTGACAATACAATTCTCTTTACTTTATAAATTTTAATATCGAAGTCCATATCACATTTACTTGGATTTGTAATCATAAATTCTCTTTCATTATCGGTATTAATTAAGACGGCACCATAATTAATACTAGGTTGATCAGAAACAATACTACCAATGATACCTTGACCTAAAATTGTTAAGGTGGAACGTTTTACAATATTTTGATATTCATCCTTAACTTTGTCGTTATCATCAAAAGCATCATTTAAAGCTAAATTTATATAGATTAATTATATATATATATATTAAAATATATTTTAATTTTTTAAAGTTATCATAATCTGATATTATTTTATTACAAAAAAAAAAAATATTTCAATTTCCAATTTACACCTACCATTAATATCACATGAATAATAACAAGGAATTCTTATGGTCCAATTTTTAATAGAGGATGGTATAAATATACAATTCATGGTAACTATTTCATTTGGTTTAATTATACCTTGAGTAGGTGATATAATTGTTGTATTTTTATAATTCTTTGGTATTTTCCACTATTAATATTTTTAATAATTTACAAAAATATTTTTAATTATTTAAAAAAAAAAAAATTGTTAATAATTTTAATAAATATTTATGTAAAATTAAAAATAAAAATAAATAGAAATGAATAAATTTTTATTTAAAATAAATAAATAAAAAAATAAATAAAAAAAAAGAATAATAAATATTTAATTATGATAATAATAATAATTAGAACAATATATAATTTTATTACCTTATAGTATAATTTTATATTTGACATATTTCTTCCATTAAATGTCTTATCAGTTGAGGAATTAATACAAACAGGTTTGAAAAAAACGGTATTATCATTATCAAAAATTAAGGATGAAGAATCGCATTCACCTTTTAATAATAATTCCTAGAAAAAAAAAAAAAAAAGGAAAAATTAAATAGAAATTAAAATCATTAGTAAAAAAAAAAAAAAAAAAAAAAAAAAAAAAAGTAAATAAAATATTAATTTAATATGCCTTATATATTCATGAAGTAAAAAAAAAAAAAAAAATAAAAAAGAAAATAAACATAATATATAAATACAACTAAATTAACATTAAATTATCATCAATATTTACATATTTATTTTTGTAGGAGTTATTTAAGTAACAGTTTTGTTTAACATTATAAATTTTTTCTTCTACAGGTTCAAAACGAACAACCATTAATTTGGCTTCATTTTTCGTTAATATACCATTTGCTTCTCGAATAGAAAAGATTTTCTTTTTATTATCTTGAATTTCAGCGTCTTCAATCAATTCTTGAAGTTCATCCTCATTCATAAATGAATATCTTACAATAGTATCTCCAGGATTCTGTATTCTAATGGTTCGATAATATGTCTTATTCAATATAATGGATGGAAAATGAATAATTTTATTGGAAAACTCAATATTTGGTAAAAAGTTATTAATATCAGGTGGGAAAGTATTACTTTTTTTTTTTTTTTATAAAAAAAAATAAATAAATAAATTATAGATTATATTAATATAATTAGAATAATAAGAAATTAAAAAATGATAAAAAATTAATAAATTTATATTTATTAGTTAAAAATTTTATAATAATTTATATAAAATACTTCATATATATAATATAATATAATATGCATATGTAATATTTTAATTTTTTTTTTTTTTTTTTTTTTTTTTTTTTTTTTTTTTAAAAAAAAAAAATAGCATATACCCCATTATTTTTGGAGTTAAACACCATGAAGGGGTTAATGTTTGTTCTGAGACCATTCTGAAGTTTCTCATAGATTTATAGTAGCAATAACATTCCAACTCGGTACTATAAAATTTATTTTCCATATTTGGTTTAAAATTAACCTTGAATTGGAAGGAACTTTTTGGTAAAATAGTTGCAGTTTTTGGTGTAACTGAAAAAATAAAATCTTCTGGTTTTGTTCTATATTAAAAAAAAAAAAAAAATTTTTTTATTATTATTTATAATTTTATTTTACAGTAAAATAAGTTTTATATCCATAATTAGAAAAATAATTAAAGTCATTTATACTTTTTTAAAATATAAATAGAAAAAAATATATATATTTATTGATTATTTTTTTTTTCTAAAATTACTATATATAAATTGAATTTTTTTTTTAAAAAAAAAAAAAAAAAAAAAAAAAATTTACTTTTTTGTTTCCCAAGGTAATATCCATACACAACCTATATTTCCTCTAGTATTATTAACAATTCGGATGGATTTACCTTCAACTATTCTATACATTGAACATGAACCGAAATCAATAAAAGTATCTAATAATGTCACTTCTAAATTTTGATTATTATCTTGATTATAAAATTCGCTTGATCCTATACATTCATCATATGGATGCTCTTCAACTTTACCTTTTTTTTATATTTGAAAATTATATATATATTTTACAATCATTATTAATATATTCATTTATAAATATATATATATATATATATATATATATATTTTTTTTTTTTTTTTTTTTTTTTTTTTTTTTTTTTTTTTTTTTTTACATTTTGTTATATAAATTATTTTAATTTCTTTTTAAAATTTCTTTTTATTTTTTTTATTTTTGTATAGAATTTAAACTTACTTGATTGAACATATGTTTTCGAAGTTGAAAACGCTAAACCATTATCTTTCATAATAATAAAGTTATTCTTTATCATCTATTATTTTTAAATATCAATATGATATATCCATTATAGAAATAATTATGCAAATAAATTTAAAATTAATATAAAAATATTTATTTTAAAGTAATAATAAAAATAAAATAAAACAAAGTAAAATAAAAAAAAATTATAATAATAACTAAATAACTAAATAAATAAAATTAAATTTACTTCATCTATATTTTCTGGACATAAAAAGAATAATCCATTATCTATTCTTTTTTTATAAGCTTCTAAATTTTGTGCGGATAGAGTTACTGGTCTTCTTTTTTCATTAAAGCAAGTTCCAAGTATATCAATCCACTAAAAGAAATTTACAAAAAAATAATTATTGATACATTGAAATTATATAAATAAATATATAAATAAAAAAATAAACATTTAATTATAAATATATATATATATATATATATATATAAATACTAAAAATAAAAATTAAATATTTAAACATAGAGTGTAAAATCATACCAATGTATCAGCATTTTCAATAAGACAATATACTCTTCTGTAATAGTTTATTGTTTTAAATGGTTGGAAGGTTACTGTGATCAATAACTCTGATTCAGGATTTATAATACCTGAAGTTTTATCAAATTGAAAGATTGCACCTTCCTCAATTTGGAACTATATAATATAAAAAGTATTTATTGAAATATATTTAAAAAAAATATATTATAATAGTATAAAATGTATTATAAATATAATTATATTTATATTAATTAAAAATATATATTTTTTTTTATTTTGTATATAGATTTATATTAATATATCAGTTATTTAAATGATATTTTTATTTGTAATATTTTAATATATATATATATATATATATATTTAATTTATTTATTATGAAATTATACTATTTTTATTAATTTTTTTTTCTTATTTTACATTAAAGTATGCTGGAGTTTCAGAGGTATTTCTTAAGTAAAAAGCTTTTGTATTTTTAGATCCTTCTTCTACAGCATTAAAATTGACTATATTAGTACTTAAAGATACCGTTGGCCCTATAATAATGTTTTTGTTTTAATAATTTTAATTAATTATATTAATATATGCATTACTAATTTTAACTTTATTTTATTTTATTGTTTCTTTTTTTCTTATATATATATTTAAATAATTTATAATATTTAAATTAATATTATAAAATAATTTATTATTATATTCACTAATAAAATATATATATATATATATTTTGGAGTAAATTATTACCAACACCAACTCCTGAACATTTAATATTTATATTATTTCCTGATACCGTTTCAATATTAAAATATTCTATAGATTGTAAATTTGGACAATTTGGTTTATATATGATCTAATATATATATATGTTTATTTTATTATTATTATTAGATTAAAACCATAAATAATAATATTTTATTTTATTTTTTTTTTTATTTCTTATTTCTTATTTTTTTAATTTTTATTTTTTTTTTTTTAATAATACTAATATTGATAATTATATATAATATAATGAATTTCATATTATTATAAATATATATTTACTTTAGTTTTATAAACTTCTCCAGGTGGTATACTTCCACTAGTCGATAAAAATTTGAAAACTGGTTTCGTTTTTTTATCTTCTGCTGTAATTTTAAAGTTTGAAACAACCTTTTATATTTTATTTTATTTTATTTTATTTTAAAAAAAATTATTATTTTATTTTATTCCATTATTATATATATTATTATTTAAACATTTAATAAAATTTCATAATAAAAAATATTAATTGTTTTGAAAAAAAAGTTTTTAAATTCGTAATTTTTTTTTTTTTTTAAATATTATTAATAATTATAGGATAAATACATTTGAATAATTCACAATATTAAGTGGATATTCCACTTCATTTCCAATATATATTTCACCAAAATCAAAGTCTCTAATATTTTCTTCAATATTAATATATGAAAATTTTCCAATACCATCTATTTTAAAACACTTTTGAAGAGTGGTTGAATTCAAATCACTTTCATCCCCATAGACGCATATAGCATTAGCTTTAAAAACAGACGCTTCCTATATATATATTTTTAACCCATATTAAATGTATAATATTGATGATTATTGTTGTATGTGTAATAGTAATCAATGAATATAAAGATATAAATAAAAAAAAAATTATATTCATAAATAAAAAATTTAGTATTGTAAATATTAAATATATATTTAATATCAGTTATATAGATATTTATATTTATGTATATTTAATATTAATTTTATATTAATTTTATATTATTTTTATATTATTTTTATATTATTTTTATATTATTATTTTTTTTTATTTTTAATCATAATAATAATTTTCTTCCTACATAGGGTTGGAAAGAAACTTCAATCGTTATAGCTTTTTTTGGTTCAATTTTTCCCTTTTCCGGTACTAAATGATATGGTTCACAAGCTTTCCATTCAAAATTAGTAACTAATTCACCTGTATTTCTCATAACAAAAGTCTTACGTTCAACTTCATTAACTGGACAATATCCAAAAGACATACTTTTTGGTATCTCTATTGCATGTTTTGGAATGGCAGAACTAATATTAATATAAAATCGACCAAAGGAACAATCTATTGGTAGTACGTCTTTATATATTTTCTATTAATAAATATAATATTGATTTATTTTTTTATTTTATTATTTATTGTAAAATATAAAAGTATTAATAATAATAATAATAATAATAATAATAATAATAATAATAATAATAATAATAATAATAATAATAATAATAATAATAATAATAATAATAATAATAATAAATAAATAAATAAATAAATAAATAATAAATAATAAATAAATAAATAATAATAATAATAATAATAATAATAATAATAATAATAATAATAAAGGAAATGTTAAAATAATATATTTATTAATATTAATATGAACAAAATGATATATTTATTTATATTTTCATGTTCCTTATCTCTATTCTTATTATTATTACTAATATTAATTGTAAAGTGAATAAAAATTAATATTTCTTATAATTTTTTTTTTTTTTTTTTTTTCTTTACTTTTTCTTCTGGTATGAATGTAATTAGTATAGAGGCTGACATACCAGCACATAAGGTGATGGTTTGAGGAAAATCAAGCAAAAATGTTTTAGAATTTGGTAAGACATATTTAATTTTCTGAGTTTTTGTGGTAATATTTTTTAAGGTTAACGCTTTGACATATTCATTTCCAACTTTCCTGTTAATTCATATATTCCATCATTAATATTAACATAATAAATAAAATATTAATATTAATTATATTTATATATATATAAAAAAAAAATACATATATATATAAATATATAAATTATTAAATAAAAATGATATAAGAATAAGAATTTGGTTAATTTTTTTATATAAATAAGATATATTATTAATAACAACGTGTAAAACCATAGTTCTTTTATAATTTTTAATTTTATTTTAAAATTTTATATATATATTTTTTTTAATATTTTTTTTTTATCAATAAATATATTACTATTAATATATATATTATTATTATTATTGATAATTTCATACAAAAACTATTCTTTTATAATTTTAGTTTTATTTCATTTTTTTTTTTTTTTTTTTTTTTTTTATAAAATATATCATCATTATTAAAAATTTAGTGTGAAAACCACCCTTCATATATATTTATAAAATACACATATTTTGTGATAATTTTGTGTAAAATCATTATATTTAATTTATACTTTCAATATATATGTATATATGTATATGTATATTTTTAAAAACAAGTATTATTATTATTTTTATTTTATAAATTTAGTTTAAATCCATCACAATTATAATTTATATTTCTAATATATTATTTTCATAAAAAGGTATTATTATTAGTAATATCGTGTAAATTTTTTATATATATAATATTTATTTTTTTTTATAATATATATATTTATCTAATATAATATAATATGCATGATATACTAGTTTTTTCTTTATTTTTATTTTATTTTATTTTATTTTTATTTTTTTTGAATAGTTGATTTTACATATATATATATATATATATGATTATAATCCATTACCATTTTGAAAATACAACATCACTAATACAATCTATTCCATATAATGCTTTTCTTTTTTCTCTTGGTAATACTTGTATGGAAGATGAATCCAATTTTTGAATTAAAGTCTTGGGTTTGAGGTTTAAAGTATTACTGGTATTATCATTGGTAATATCTTCAATTTTAATTCTCCCACTATATATTGTTTTTATATTATTAAAATTATCATTGACATCATTGATATCATTGATATTATTGATATTATTGATATTACTAATATTATCAATATTTAATAACTTCATATCATTCTCATTTTCTGCATTAACAATCATGTTTAATAGATAGTTATTTTATTGTATAAATTTAGAGTTGAAAATCCAAAAAAAATATTTATATATATAATAAAAGAAGAGCTTATGTAATAATAATAATAAAAAAAAAAAAAAAAAAAAGAATAAAAAAATAAATATTTTTTTATTTAATATATTTTTTTTTTCTTTTATTAATATCGTTTCTATCAATAATATAATATTATATGATTGATGTAATATTTAAAAAGAAAAAATATATATATT
>JACVTC010000111.1:92500-110000 GCA_016946835.1 Neocallimastix lanati (nom. inval.) | reverse complement strand
TTAATATTTATTATTATTTATTATTTATTATTAATTAATATTTATTAATATTTATTATTTTTTAATTAATATTTATTATTATTTATTATTTATTATTTATTATTTATTAATAAATACACTTTTTGTTTTTATATATTATATATTATTTAATATTAATTTTTATTTACTATTTATTATTAATGTTAAAATATAGCCGAAATTAATTTTTGAAATGCATTAAGTTTTTAATTTGAAATTCATTATTGTAATATAATTCTCGTTTGTAATAAATTATTTTATATAAGTCAAACATTTTCAATGTATTGTTTTCAAGCCACATACACAATACAATAATAGAAACGTAATTTCCCTAATTATTGTACAATATCAATTGAAAAAATTTAACAAATATTAATAAAATAATAAATAAGGTTTATAAATAAATTTATAAATTAAAAACTTGTTTTAACTCCTAATTTATTTTATATATCTATCTATCTATCTATATATTTATTTATTTTATATAAAACATTAATATTTATTTAAACTATTATAATTACATTTTTAATAAAATAAATAATTATTACAGAATGATTTAATTGTTTGTTATTTATCTTTTTAATCAATACTCTAATTAATATCATAAACTTTATTAAATATCATTATCGAAAATTTCTAAAAGGATTCTCTAAAAATTTTAATTTAAAGTGTCATATTTTTATTGCTTTTGTTAATTATTACAGTTTAATTCATTAATAACATTTTTAATTAGTTAATAGCATTTTTAATTAGTTAATAGCATTTTTAATTAGTTATTAAAATTATTACTATCTTTCAATGTTAATCTTTTAACTATATATATATCTATTTTTTGTGTAATATATTTTTAATAAATTTATTACACAAAAAAAAAATTTTTTCTGTATTTATATTTTATTATCACTATAATTATTATTTATTTTATTTTAATATATATATAATTAATTAAAAAATTATTATATACATATTATATATTTATATTTATATTTATAAATATATAATATGTATTATGTATATATGTATTTTTTTAACTATTGTGGGAAAAATTTAAGGCTTATGAATTTAAAATACATAAAATATTGAGGAAAAGGGTTTTTCAAAAAAAAAAAAAAAAAAAAAAAAAAAAAAAAAAAATATATATATATATATATATATATATTATTAATAATTATTTATATTTAAAATATTCATATTATTTGAAAATATAAACAATTAATAAAAATATTATTCTTTACTCAACTAATTAATGTCTCCTTTTTTATTTATTTATTTATTTAGCAATATGAAAATTCCAACAATTATTTTTTATGTATCTTATATTATTATTAGAATAATATTAATTTTTATTTAAATATTTATATTAAATATTACAATTAAAAAAAAAAAAAAAAGAATTAAAATATTTAAATGTAATAATTAAGCAATGTTAAAATATTAATATTAACATATGTTTTATTTATCTATAAATTTGATTATTTAACTATAGCTATAAATAAAAAATAAAAAATAAAAACTACAATAATAATAATAGAAAAAGTTAAAATAATGCCTAATTATACATCATTTCATTCTTTTAATTTGTACATTTAGTTATTTCATTCTTTTAATTTGTACATTTAGTTATTTCATTCTTTTAATTTGTACATTTTGTTATATAAATTATATATTAATATCTGTTTTTAATATATTTAATTATATATATATGTATATATATTAATATCTGTATTTAATATATTTAAACATTTAATATTTAATATTTACTGTTATACATTTTTTTAAAAAAATAAATAAATAAATAAATAAATGTAAATAAATAAATATAAATAAATAAATAAATAAATATAAATAAATAAATTATTTATTGATAACAATTATTTTTTTTTTCTTCTTTTTTAAATAAAAGGATGAAAAAAAGGATAAAATAGATGAATAATTTAAGGAATAAAAATTTGATTATTAACTGTTAAATGGAATTATTAAAAATTACATATCCTTCTTTGAGTGAATACATATATTTATTTATTTAATATATCTATGGATATAAAAGATAAGTAAATATAAGAAGATAAAGTTTTAAAGTACTTTATTTTAATTGAATTTGCTCTTTTTTTTTTAAACTAATGTGTTGTTATTGCATTCTTTATAATCATTAGTTTTTTAATGTTAATAATTTTAATTATTTTAATTATTTTAATTATTAAATGTTAAATATCATTTTTATTGTTATGATATGAAATAGAAATAAAAACACTAATTAATAATAAATTTATATATGTTAATTAAGAAATGGTGTAAAAGCATAAATTTATGTATTAATCTAGTTTTTATTGTATTTCTTATTAGAAATTAATTTATTATTATTTTTTATTATTTAATTTAAACATTAATAAAAGTAAATTTAATATTTATTACTTTAATATAAGAAAACTTTATTATAGTAAATAATTATAAAAGAGAAAATTACTTTGAAATAGTTTAGTTTCTCTGTTCAAGAATAAGAAATAGTAGATTAGTGTAATTCTTGAGATCAAAATATGAAAATAAATATTAGTTTTTAGGAATAAATGTTAGTTTACATTTTTAATAATGATAAAGTAAATGTAATTCTTCAAAATAAATAAAATTTAAATAAATTTATTTTTATAAAACATAAATTATATCCCCCATTTAAAAGCACAAATCTTAAAAGAACCGAACCTGAACTTCATACTTTATCACTGATAATAATTAATAATTAATAATGTATAATTTATTATTATTATTATTATTATTGTTATTATTGTTATTATTGTTATTATTATTATTATTATTATTATATATTTTATAAGGAATTTCAATAATAAAATAATTAAATAATTAATAATTGTATATTTTAATTGTATTTTTGTAATTAATCCACTATTTTTTGTTCTTTTTTTATTATTATTATTATTATTTTTTTTTTTTGGAGATAAAATTGTTCAACTGAAAAATAAAATTTTCAATAAATTAAAGTTTGTCTGTTTATATACAGTTCAATTCTAAAATGAGAATACATTTCCCTATTTAGGTAAAATATGTTTTAATGTCAAAAATTAATTTAAATGTAACTAATTTAATTTTCTATTTTTAAATTCAATGAATGGATGGAAATGAAATATTGTTAAAAAAAAAAAAACTTTAAATTTTATAGATTTTTAATTTCATTATACCATTAAATAAATTAAATAATTAATATTTATTAAAAATAATACACGTGTAATGAATTTATTATCTATTAAAGTTTTTATGTAAAAAAATACTTTTTTTTTTTTTTTTAAAAAAAATTTATTGAAATTAAAATTAAAATTAAAAATTATGGATTCAATAGAGGAAGAAAAGAGATTTAACTTTTTTTTATTTGCCTTTGAAAAAATTAATTTCTTTAAACATATATATACATATATATACATATATATATAAAATAAAATATTTTTGAAAAGAAAAAAAAAAAAAAAAAAAAAAAAAAGATAAAAAAGTAAATAAATGATATTTATCTATTTTTTTATTTTTTTTATTTTATATTATATCTTATTATATTATAAAAATATTTTTTTATTTTGAATTATTTAGTTTATTACTTTATATATATATAAACATATTATAATTTTTTTTTATTATTATTATATCAGTAATATCTATTATTATTTTATTATTTTTTTTGTTTTTTATTTTAACATTATAATCTTATTATTTTTTTTATATATTTATTTATATTTTTACTTTATTTCTATAATATAATACTCCAAATTTTAATTTATTTGAATGATCCATTCATCTAACGATCTTTTATTATTATAAGGGATAAGAGTATAAAAAAATATGAGCTAAAATTGAATACCAAAATTTTGAATTTTTATAGGTTGGTTAGTTAATATTCAGCTATTTTAATAATTTATTATATAAAATTTTAATTACATTACAATTAATTTTTATTTTTATTTTTATTTTTTTTTTATATTTCATGTTTTATTTTTTATTTTTTATTTTTTTTTTTAATTTTTAATTTTTAATTTCTTATATCTATTTATTGTTCCATCATTTATTATTCATTCATTTATTATTTATTATTAATTTATTATTTATTTATTATAATCTAATTATTCATTCATTTATTATTATTTAATTATTTATAATTTATTTATTTATTTATTTATTTATTATTTAATTATTTAATTATTTAAATATTTATAAATTATTTATTATTATTATTTTTTTATTGTTATTTTTATTTTTTAGCTTATATTTTACATTTCTCTTTCTTCTAATTTTATTTTTATTTATTATAATAATTCATTATTACTTTTTTTTTAATTTAGTTTGTTAATCATTATTGTAAATAATAATTTTATGATATTACTTTGATTTATTAAATAATAAATAATTGAATAATAAATAATAAATAATAAATAATTGAATAATAAATAATAAATAATAAATAATAAATAATAAATAATTGAATAATAAATAATAAATAATAAATAATAAATAATAAATAATAAATAATAAATAATAAAAAGAGTATTTATTAATAAATAATAAATAATAAATAAATAAAAAGAGTATTTATTAATAAATAATAAATAATAAATAATAAAAAGAGTATTTATTAATAAATAATAAATAATAAATAAATAAAAAGAGTATTTATTAATAAATAATAAATAATAAATAAATAAAAAGAGTATTTATTAATAAATAATAAATAATAAATAATAAAAAGAAGAGTATTTATTATATATAATAAATAATAAATATTTGAATAATAAATAATAAATAATGAATAGTAATTAATAAATAGAAATATTAAAGTGGAAAAAAAAAGTTAAATAAAAATAAATAATAAAAAAAAAAAAAAAAACAAAAATTCAATTATATTTAATAATATAAAAAATTTTTTAACAAATAAAATAATAATAATAATAATAATAAAATATTAAGAGATATTTAATAAAAATAGAAAAATTTAGAGTAATGAAAGATTACAATGAATATTTTATTATTTATAATACAATATAAATAAATAGTAAATATATATAATATTGTAAATAATAAATAAAAAAAATATAAATAAATAGTAAATATATATAATATTGTAAATAATAAATAAAAAAAAAAAGTCAATTTGCAGTATAATTTTAATATATATTTAATATAATCATAACATAAATTTCTTTATATTATATTTTATTATTATTTTTATTTTTATTTTTATTATTATTATTATTTTTTTTTTTAATGATTAAATTAAAACTATTAGATATAAAGTTAATAATGATTAAGAGAGGAGTCAAAAGAATAATAACCAAAAACAATTCTTTTAATTAATGAATAATAGTTAAATGTTTATTATAATGCGGCAATTTATTAAAAAATATCTTCCTTTGAAACCAATGAAAATAAGGCATTTTGTATTATAAATTATATACAAAATATTAATAAATATACTTTAATATGAAATAAACTTTTGTCCTACAAAAAAACAAAACATTAATAAATAAGGTTTACTTTTTAATTTTTTTTTTCTTTCTTATTTTTTATTTTTTATATAGATTAAAACTTTACATATATATTTACATATTTATATTTATATTTATATTTATATATTTATATTTATATTTATACTTATATATTTATATTTATATTTATATATATTTATATTTATATTTATATATTATTTTATTTTATCTCATTTATTTATTATTATTTTTTTTTACTAAATCATTACTTTAGATGTAAAATTAAAAAATAAAATAAAAATAGATGAAAGTAGTTAATGGAATGAATAAAAACATTTTACTGAAGAATGATTGATATAATTATAACTATAGATTTTTTTTCTTCTAACTGGAAATCAAGCTATTAATTCTTTTTATCATTAACAGAATGAATGATTATTATTATATTAATACATACATATACATCAAGATTAATTGGTGGTAAAGATTAAGAATATACTATATCTATTGGAAATAACCATAATATATAAAGTTTAAAATCGTACATAATTATAAATAATGATTTACAATATTAATATTTTTTTTTATTTTATTATTATTGATTATATTATTATTGTTTTTTCAGAAGTACTCATCTTTAATAATACTAATAATAGAGTTTGGAAAAGTTCAACTTTTTTATTAATAATTAAAGTTATTTTTTTTTAAGGAATAAAAAAAAATTTTATACTCAAAAAAATTAATTTAAATATATTAATAATTAAGGTTTGATCGTTCTGTTGTTTTAGATGTTCTTCATGTCATTGATTTTGGAGAGAACTGACCCGTGTAACCATAGAAATTAGATACATAATCTAAAAAAATTAATATATGAATATTATATATATATAATTTTATAATGTCAATATATTGAATGTATTCATTTAAATGTATTATAACAAAAAAACTGTATATTAAAGGTTAACAAATCATATTTAAAGTATATTAACTGGTTTTATTAAAAAAATGGAAAAAAAAATATTTATATAAAAAGTATTAATTTAAATTGAAATAAAAAAAAATTAAATAAATCAATGAATGAATAAATAAATAAATAATAAATAAATAAATATATATATATTAAATAAATGAACTAAATAATAAATAAATAAATAAATAAATTAATTAAAAGTTAAATAAATATAGAATACATTATATATTAAGGGGAATAAAATATATATATATATATATATTTTTTCTTCAAATGAATTTTTTTTTTTTTTTTTATTTTTTAATTCTTATTCTTTATTATATTAAAAAAAAAAAAAAAAAAAAAAAAAAAAAAAAAAAAAAATAAAGGAAAATAAAAATTTTATATATAATGTAAAAGAAAATATTTTCTAATTTTTCAATTTTAAATATTTACATGAAAGTATTATATATAAATAAAATATAATAAATATATATTTCAAAAAAAAAAAAATATATATATATATATATATAAATGTTATACAAAACAATAAAACAATAATACCTATTTAAAAATATAAATATATAAAACAAAGGATTTCTATAATTCTATGTATTTATAGAAATAATTAATAATATTAAAAAGAGTAATGAAAATAAAAAATAATAAAAATAATCAATGAAACAATAATTTTTTCATTTTATAACAATATTTAAAAAAAAATAGTAATAATATATAGAAATAATTAAATTATAATTTAATTTTTCAATTGGTTTATATTTATCGTATTTAAACTATTATATTAGATTAAGATAGAATTTTCATTTAAATCCATCGAGATATTAGTATATAGGAAGTAATCCCCAAATTTGAATAATACAAATACCAATAGCATTGAAATTTACTACGAAATCGATATATTATTATTAAAATGAATATTTATTAAAGAAAAAAAAAAATAAAATAAAATAAAAATATAAATCTATGAATTTATTATAATATATATTAACAAAAATCAATTATAATAATAATAAACAAGATATATTAAATATAAAAATATATTATTAAATAAAAAAAAATAATATCAAATATTATATTAATCAAGGTAAAGAAAGAAAAGTAATTATTATTAAAAATTTAGATAAACTTATCAAACTATTTTATCATTAAAATAAATACTACAAATTTTGTCAGTCCTATAAGAAACATTCTTTTAAGTATTTGTAGTATTTATATATTTAATTTTCATTTTAATTTTTTAATTATAAATTAGAATACATTTAGTTTTTTTTTTTTTTTATATTGTTATTTTAATTTTATAATATTTAATATTATTTTAATCTATTTTTTTTTTGTTAAACTTTAATCCTAGAATTATTATTATTATTATATTATCGAATTAATATTTTATTTAAATAATAGTAAAAAGAAAACAAAAACGAAAACAAAACAAAAATTAATGTCTGGAAACATTATTATAAAAAAAAACTATTACAATTTAATAAAAAATTAATTCATATTTATTTTATGTTTAATTTATCAATTTTAAAAATTTTTTATTTAAATATTATTTAAAACAAACAAACAAACAAACAAACAAAAAAAAAAAAAAAGAAAAAATAAAAAAAAATAAAAAAAAATAAAATAAAATAAAATAAAATAAAATAAAATAAAATAAAATAAAATAAAATAAAATAAAATAAAATAAAATAAAATAAAATAAAATAAAAAAAGAAAAAAAAGAATATACAGAATAATCATATATATTTAAAAAAGAAAAGTTAATAAATTATAAATAATAAAAATAGTAATTATAATAAATTATATTAGAATTAAAAGTGTAAAAAAAGAAAATTTATGTGAAAGATTCCTTTGTATAAATAATATCTCAAAAGAAATAATTGTAATTATAGATATTTATAAATATTAAAAGTTAAAAAAGTAAAAAGTGGTAAAGCAATTAAAATATATAAATTATAAAATAATTTAATTTTGTTTAGTATTATTTATTATAATAAAATATATAATTCATAAATTATATATTCAAACAAATAAATAAAGCTATTGAGTAATAAGTAATAAATTATAAATTATAAGTTATTTATCATAAATTATCCATCATATATAATTATTTCATATAAATTATATAAATAAATTTTACCATTGACGTTATTACTAGCTTTAATTAAAACATTTAAAATTCAACAATAATTATAATTATTATAAAAGATATTAAAAAAAAAAAAAAAAAAAAAAAAAAAAATGGAAAATAGTCAAGTACCATTAAAAACATTAGACGAATTAAATTATTTTCTTTCAAATGCTCCAAAGAATTGGAAAGCTGGAGAAGTTATAAGACGTTTTCAATTATATGAACATGACTATGTTTCATGTGTTTTTTGGGAAAATCAACATTATATTACTGGAACAGATATTGTAAAGGCAATAACTTTTCGTTTTAAGATTCAAGGTCATGAAATAAAAAATGTTAAAAAATTTGAAGAAGGTATTTTTAGTGATTTAAGAAATTTAAAACCAGGTATTGATTCTTCATTGGAAGAACCAAAATCTCCATTCTTAGAATTACTTTATAAAAATAAATGTATTCGTACCCAAAAGAAACAAAAAGTATTCTTCTGGTATTCGGTACCTTATGATAGATTATATCAGGTAAAAATATATATATTAAAATAATAGAATGAAATATATATATATATAAATATTTATATATATATATATATATATTTATTTAATTGAATAATATTGTTATAATTTAATGTTAAAGATTAAATGATCATAATGTATTAAAAAAAAAATATTAGATATATTATATGATTATTATATATATATTATAAAAATTTTTACTAATTTTCAATATAAATGAATAAACAAATAAATATATATAATATATATATATATATTATTCTTATTTGATATTATTTTTATTATAAAATTTAATGATAGGATGTATTAAAAAGAGATAAGAAGAGAGAATTAAATGGTAAAAAATCAAATATAGTTATCGATAAATCACGATCACCATCTATTAAGAGAGAAAATTCTAAATCAGTAGAATCAACTACATCTCATATAAATATGTTTAAGGGTGAAATGGAAATGAATAAAAATTCACAAAATTCAAATATTGTATATAGTAAATGGGTGGATGAAACTCAAAAATTGAGTAATTCAAGTCATGGTCATAATAAAACAAATCATAATGATATTAAAGTAAAGAAAGAAATTGATATTAAAATTAAAAAGGAAGAACCAAGTACAAGTCCACAATTGAAAAAAATAAAAAAGGGAAGAAAATATATCATAACAAAATATTTTGCTAAGGGAGCAATTAATAATTGTAATAGTTCTTCTTTAAAATTTGTTTGTGATAAAAAGGATTGTAATAAAAAGTTTAAGAAACTTGAAGAACTTGTAAAGCATAAAAAATATGTACATGGTGCCGATAAAATTGGTTACAACTACAGTAAAGATTTTATGTACGTCGAAAAGAATTTATCAGCTGATAAGAATGATAAAAGTCAATTTTTATTAAGTCCATCCCTAGCTAATGCTCCAGGTAATACTAGTTATATTATCTCTCCACTGGAACTTGAAGATGAAAATAATAATTGGAGTATTATTATTGCACCTGATAGTAGTATGTCTTCTAGTGATGAATCTATGGTAACTGGAAATGTATCAACTTCAGATCCAGGAAATTTCTCATTAAATGACTACAGTCTCAGTAATATTTCAAATCCAAACGAAAGTATTAGCATGAATCTCGATTTAAAAAATCTTTCTTCAATGTCCCTTTTAAATGTAAATACTCAAGGTTCAAGTTTAAATGGTAAAACAAGTAAAGGAAAGAATCATAGACTTTCAGTTTCTTCAAATACAACATTAAATAATATTAATAATAGTAATATTCTTTCTACATCAACTATTTCAACTCCTGATCTTACCGATACTTCTATGAATACCACTTTCTTATCAAATCAAACCTTCACTAATAATTCTTCCTTCATTATTCAATCCAATGATAATCAAGATATATTATTAAGTAATGAAGAACAAATAAGAAGATTTATTACTCAACTTATTAAGAATGAAGAATTGAATTATACCGAAAACCGAAACCAAAATCAAAATCAAATCCAAAATCAAAGTCAAAGTCAAAGTCAAAATCAAATTCAAATTCAAACTCCAACTCCAACTCCAACTCCAACTCTAACTCAAATTCAAACTCAAACTCAAACTCAAACTCAAACTCCAAATAATTTATCTCCTTTAATTGTCACTGGTTCAAACCAATCTTATGGTGAAACCGTTACTTCACCATCTCAATATATTTCATGTGAAGTTAGTCCAGTACTATCATCTACAATTCAGTCTCACCCATTGAATCAAGGTGTTTCAGTTAGTAATAATAATATTCCAAATGTTAATGATGTAACTATCCCAACAGCTCATTTTATGGCTATTGATTCACCAATTCAACATGATGGTAATGGTACTAGCTTTTTACAAAATATTTCTGTTCCTTCCCAAAATACAACTCAATATATTACTACAGATCAATGTAGTAATATTACTGCTTCAGTTCAATATGTTCCATCAATTTTAGATGGATCAACTGCAACTACAAGTGGAAGCTTTATTTCTTACGAATTATCTTCAATGATGAATCAAGTTACTAACCCTCCCGTAAATGTATATGTTACTTCAAAAGTTAGCCCAGATCCTATGAATTATATTTCCTCTCCAACGCCTTTAGAATATCAACAAATGAATCAACCTCAACCTCAACCTCATACACCAACTTCAACTTTTACTCCTAATTCTCAACAACCACAACCACAACCTCAACAAGCTATGTTCTATACTTTACCAAGTGAAGCTAATCCAAATTCTATAGGACAAACTTATATTCATCCTCAAACTCAATATATTCAAGTTCCAACTCAATCACAACAACAAATATATATTCCACATGAAAATGTTCAAAATATAGTTCAAATGTCATATCAATAAAGACATCAGTAAAAAAAAAAAAAATAAAATAAAGTAATAAAATAAATAGAAAATAATAAAATAAAAATAAAAAACAAGAAACAATAATAATAATAATAATAATAAAATTCAAAATAAATTAAATAATATAAAATAAAATAACCATTTAAAAAAATAAAAACAAATAAACAAAATTAAAATATTTAATAATAATATTGATGATTTCAATTATTAAAGTATTGTAATTTTATGGTATTATTTAAAATAAAAAATAAAAAAATAAAAAAAAAAAATAAAAGCAAGAACAAAATAAAAACAAAAATAAAATAACAATAACAACAACAACAACAAAAAAAAAAATAAAAATAAAAAAAAATCAAAACAAGATTAAATTATATAATAATAATTATATAATATAAAGAGAATAAAATAAAATAATAAATAAAAACTATATAAATTTAATAAATTAATAAAGTTATATCCAACCATTACTAAAATGGAAAATAGACATTTATTATTATTAAATTTAAATATAGTAAAATAATAAAAAATAAAAATAAAAAAAACTTAAAATAAAATAATTAAAAGTAAATGACATAATAATAATAATGAAAGCATAAATATACATATATCCATGTTTTATCTTTCAGTATTAATTATTTAATGATATATTTAAAAATAAAAATAGAAATAATTATACAATATAATAATTACAGTTTTGAATTTATCAACAACAAAAAAAAAAAAAATGAATAAAAAAAAAAAATAAAATAAAAAAAATATAAATAAAATAAATAAAAATAAAAAACAAAAACAAAAACAAAAACAAAAACAAAAAAGAAAACATGAAATATATTTATCAATAAAATATATATGTTTTCAATAATAATAATTACTATCAATTAAATATAGTATTAATTATTATTTAATATATATTTTTTTTTTCTTTTTTCTTATTAATTTATAAGATATAAAGTTAAAAAAAAAAAAAAAAAAAAAAAAAAATTAGAATTAGGTTAATAATAAAGATAACAAAAGTTAACCTAAATAATTTTTTTTAAAAAAAAAAATATTGTAAAATAATTTATTAATTGCATTTCCAATATTTTAATTTTAGAAATTAATAAAATAAAATAAAAAAAAAAACATTAAAAAAAAAAAAAAAAAGAAAAAAAAAGAAATAATATATATAATATAATATGTCTTTTTTTATATTATTATTATTATTTTTTTTTTATACATATACAAAAATATATATGTTTCTTTTTTTTTAAAGATTAAAATTGTTAATCTTTTTATTAAAATAGTTTCTCAATAGAAAAAATATATATATAATTTAATAAAATAGTTTAAAACAATATATATATATATATATAATTAAAAAATTATCAATTATGAAAAAATTATTAATAAAAAATAAATTGTTTAAAAAAAAAAAAAGTGTAAAGTTTTTTTTTTTTTTCTTTTATTTTTAAAAATTGTTCAATATCAAATAGTAGTGTTAAGCATTATTGTAACAGATATGAATAATAGTAGTAACAAAGAATATAATATTAATTATAATTAGCAATAGAAATAATTTTGTTAATAATAATTGTAGTAGTTTTAGTGATAGAGAAAATATTAATATTAATATTAATGATATAGAAAATTATAGTTATCGTTTATTAAATAATGTAGTGAATAGAATAGGATCAATTGATGATAATCTTTTTTTTTTTTTTTTTTTTTTTAAATATTAGTCATTTTATGAATAATGACTGTATAAATTATATAGGTGACATGACAGTGGTCACCGATTATAAATATAAAACAACCTTGTTGGTGGAAGAGGAATGTAAAAAAATCGTGGATGTTTTTGATTTAAATTATATATATATATATATATATATATATATATATACATAAAAAGTGAATTGCAAAATTTTTTTGTTTTGTTTTGTTTTGTTTAGAGAACCATATCCTTGGTGATTATTCTAAAAAAAAAAAAAAAAAAAAAAAAAAAAAAAAATAAAAAATTATACCAAAGGCCAAAGGGCTACTGAGGGTAACACTCCTGTACTCCTGTACTCGTCTTAACGATTACTATTCCTATTTCTATATTTCTATATTTCTATTTCTATTTCTATTTCTATTTCTATTTCTATTCCTATTCCTATTCCTATTCCTATTCCTATTCATTAATCCGGAATAGCAATTCCTTTTCAATAGAAAAAATTTTTTTTTATATCATCTTGGAGGTGGGGTTCGTTACCGATGAACTTTTTTTTTTTTAATTTTTTTTTTTAACGCCATTGCATTATTTATTCAGTATTTTATTCATAGAGGATTTATGCCAAAGATGGAAAAAAATATAAGATTTATATAATAATCTAATAAAAAAAAAAAAAAAAAAAAAAAAAAATATATATATATATATATATATATATATAAATATATTATAATTAATAAAAACAACAAAAGCAACAACAACTCTAATAATAATTAATAATAGCACTAATAATAATAATAATAATAATAATAATAATAATAATAATAATTATTCAAATATATTAAAAATAAGCTTCAAATGTATTGAAACATATTATAATATAATTAATGTATTAATATAAAAGAAAAAAAAAAAATAACATTTTAATTTAGAGTATTTAAATGCAAAGTAACTCTTCACCAAAAAAAAAAAAAATATATTTATAAAATTAAACTAATTTTAAACCTTAAACGGTCCTGACTCTTGAATAAGATTCTTAGAAAAAAAGAATCGGTTTTTGCCAGACAACACAATATGATGTCAAAGAAAAATAAATATGGAATTTTAAATTATGATTAAAAAAAAAAAAAAAAAAGTTTTTCATTATGTCAATTATAAGAAGGACATCAATTCCAAAAAAAAAAAAAAAAAAAAGGAGATCTTTTAGATTGCAATAATTATCGTGATATTTTCTCTTATATATGTTGGCTTAAAAATTATTTCAAAGATTGTTACTAAATAGAATTGCTAAATATGCCTTAGAACATAAATTTTGTTAAACCTGAACAATTTGGATTTAGAAATAAAGAAGAATGCATAAGTTTATATATTTCAACTAGAGAAATATGTCAAAGAAGAAAATTTCAAAGAAATTTTACTTATCTTTGCTTTTTCTTGATCTTTAAAAAAGCTTATGATTCAGTACCTATCTTTAATATATTTTGACCAGAAATAAATCTTTACCTTTCCCAGATGATCTCTTTTTGAAGTTTTGCAATGATAATTGAACAAAAATCCTTGAATGTTTCTTTAGATTCAGAAAAGGATTACGATAATAATGTTTATTACTTTATATTGAATATGAAAAAAATTAAACTTAATGATAATAGAACAAAAGACAATTAGTTGACAATATTTTTAAACAAAGTTCAACTTTGTCGATTGTTCCGTATTTTGTAGGGATTACAGAGTTTCTAACAAACGTAATACCATTCATTTGTCGATCTTTTTTTTGATTGATGATGAAATGGGTATTCCGTTGAATCTATTGAATCTACCGTTGCCGAGAGCGTCCAACGTCGAAATGATAAGGCATGGATTTTCACCTCACGGTGAAAAGAACTGATACAGATTACAGATTCGTTAGATAACACTAATACTGAAACTGTTACTCGCAATAATGGACGTGGTGTTATCATCGAGGAATGGGAAAAGTTAGAAGGCTATTGCTTCTATCGCACTTTTATAATTTTATAATAATATAATATTTTATTTCATGTATTTTATTTGTAATTTTTTCATTTAAATCATGTAATTTTATTATTATTATTATTATTATTATTATTATAAATTAAATAAAGTTATTCTCTAAGTCTAAAAAATAAAAAAAAAAAAAAAATAAAAAAGTTTATCCCTTTACAAACTCTTTACTTATTGTTTGAAAGATATTCAAGTAGTCATACTTATTAAACTTCCATCATTAATATTTTAATGTTGAAAAAATTTCAAATATATAATAAAACCTATGACGTCACATATTTTTATGTTTAATATTCATATGTCTATTTTATAAAATAGATGTAATTCCATTATATTAAATGTGGAAGTTAATTCTTATAAAATAAAATGAACAATGAATAAATAAATAAATGAATAATTATATGAATAATTAAATAAATCCTATATAAATTTAATATAGTCCTTGGAAGTGTCTACTACTTAGCTAGTCAATAACGACAACAACAACAACAACAATAATAATAATAAAAATCATAAAAATAATAATAAATACTAAATAATATATTTATAATTTTTTTTTTTTTTTTTTTTTTTTTTTTTTTTTATTTTATTATATTTTTTATTGGCAATTTTTACTATTATTATTATAATTATTATTATGATTATTATATATATAAATATATTATTATTTTTTTTTTTTTTTTCTATTAAATTTATTTTAATTTTTATTTATATAGTTTATTCAATAAAGACAATTTCTTTTTTTTTTTTGTTTCCTTGTAATATATTAATTTAATATTTATAATATATATATATATTTTTATTATTATTAAAAAAAAAAAAAAAAAATAAAATAAAAAATAAAAAATAAAATAAATTGTTTATATAACAAAGAAAAATAAAATATTTATAAAGATAAATAAAAAAAAAAAAAAAAAAATTTATTTATTTATTTGTTTATTTATTTAGTTTATTAATTTGATTTATAAATAATATATTATTTCTAAATAATAAGAATAATAATAATAATTACTAATCAAAGAAATAGAAAAGTTTTTTATATATATATATATATATATAATTATTAACTTATAATATTTTATTTTATTTATTTATTATAATAAAATAATTTTTTTTTTTTTTTTTTTTTGGTAGTGATTATTATCTGTTTAATAACTATATATAAAAAGTTTTTTTTTTTTTGTTAGTTTTGATTTTTAAAATTTTTATTTTTATTTGTTTATTTGCTGGTTTATTTTTTTTTTTTTTTTTCTTATGATTTTATAGTTTTTATTTGGAAAATACCTATTTTTTTTTTTTTTTTTTTTTTTATAATAGTAAAATTTTATATTATTAAATAATATTATTAAATAATATTATTAAATAATTTATAAAAAATTTTTTTTAAAAAAAAAAAAATATTTATATTATATAGTAAAAGAACTTACATTGATTTGGTGGATTAACATCAGCTAAAACAGTACAATTTATACCGAGATTGGAAAGAACACCACGAATAATACCACATGGGAAATTTAAGTACTATAAGAAAGAAAAGAAAATAATGTAATATATATATATAGGAGGTTAGATGCGTTTAGAATAGGATATTTTATTATTTTTTTTTTTTTTTTTTTTTTTTTTTTTTTTTTTTTTAGATATTAATAAGTATTCTTAATTCAGTAATAAAAAATAAATAAGTAAATAAATAAATAAAATGATTTATTAAATACTTAAAATATCATCATTAGCATATATATATATGTAATAATGTAATAAATAATAACAATATATAATAATAATAACAATAACAATAATAATAGATAATAAATTATTGATAATAAAAATTATATATATGACTTACTGGTAAAACTTCTTTCTTGAAATCTTCTGGACCCTTATTACTTGACATTTTTGAAAACCATTTGAAATTATTATCTGTTAAAACATATGTACCCTTAAATAATATATAAAAAGAGATAATACATATAAAATGAAATAAATAAATAAATAAATAAATATTACGAATGATACTATCGGGAAAACTCTAAATTTTTTATTTAATAGAAAATAATAATAATAATAATAATAATAATAATAATAATAATAATAATAATAGTAATATATATATATATATAGATAATAATAATAATAACAATATTATTATTATTATTATTATTATCTATCTATCTATGTATTATTCTATATTATATTTTTTATATCTAATTTATAAATGGAATTAACAATATTCATTCTAATTCCATTAATATTGATATTTTTTATTTATAATTATATATATATATAATATAAAAAAAGTATAACATATTATTTTTT
>JACVTC010000111.1:40000-82500 GCA_016946835.1 Neocallimastix lanati (nom. inval.) | reverse complement strand
TTTAATATGTCATATTGTAATTAATAAAAATAAAATTATTATTAGTATTAATAATAAATACAATTATAAAGTTAAAATAAATATCTTTAAATATTTATATTTAGTATCAATAAAAATAAAACAATTGTACATTTATAATATAATTGACAAATCAATATAATTATTTTTTCTTTTATAAAAAAAAAAAAAAAATTAATTCAAATTCAATACCTGCATCAATTGCACATGTTTGATCATCATAATATATTGAAAATATATTTAATTGTTTAGATTTTGTTATTAATGCTATTCTATAAATAAATAATAAAAAATAATAATAATAAAAAGTATAATATGATATTTAAAATAATAAAAAAAAAATAGTATAAAATTGAAATATATAAATGTAAAAAAAATTATTTTGACATATTTAAATTTATTATCCTGAGCAAATAAATATATTTCTATCATCTATAAACATTATATACATAATTAAATAAATATATAATTAATCAATTTTTGAACATACATTCCCATCTGTTTATAATACGAAAAATTTTCGATTTTACTATCAAATTCTTTACTTTTTTGTAATTTAACTCTTCCTTGTTTTACTTTATATATATATATATATATATATATATATATATAATTTATTATATTAAAAAATATTTAATTATTCCAAATAAACAAATAAAAATAAAATAATAATAATAAAATATATTAAATATATATTTAGAAATTATATATACCTCTTCTAGATGGTCTACTTTTCGTACTTTCTTCCCCCTCATTTTCATTTTCATTCTCTTTTATATAGGAATAGATTTCAAATTTATTATCATAAATAATCAAAGTTTTATCATAGGATACTAAGAAATCAAAAATTTCAATATTTTTTGGTAATTGTAAAACTTCTAAGAAGATAAATCCATAAGATGTTTGTAACCAATATCTCATACTATTATCTTTATGATAAGTAACATAACCATTGAATAAAATATTTTCAGAACTTTCACTATATTTTTCTTCCGATATGAAATTAGTAATGAAATTTTTGGTAAATTGAGTTTGAATAGTTTTTGTGATATCAGGTAATTTTAATAATGAAAGATCTTCATAAATAAAAGTTTCCTCCTTATTATCCTCTAAACGGAAAAATTGACAATCTTTATTTGTCAGAGTAACGAGTAACGGTTTATCTTCATAAGGAACAATATCAAAATCAGTTATATTTTCATCAATATTAATTTTACTTATGGATAATGGAGATCCAAATTCTACATTTTGAAGGGTTATCATTGTAATTTTATTGTCAGAGGATTGAATATCAACTTCTTCACTACAAAAAAGTTGAGTTTTATTTTTATCTATAGTTATCCATTCTATTTTTTTAACTATTTTTTTTTTTTTTTTTTTTTTTTGTTTTTGTTTTTGTTTTAGATACAATATATTATTATTTAATATTGATATTGTTGTTGTATACAAAATATATTTAGTTATTGATAGATATTCATAATTATTTATATATATCAAATTATATATATATATATATATATATATTTTTTTTTTTGTTTATCCATTAATTTATTAATTATTTATTATTATTTTTTATTAAATATTAATTAATAGATCAATTATTATATATATTCGGAATATATAGTTTATAATTAATATATATATATATATCATTTTAAATCAAGAATTTATTTAAAATCAAAAATTAAAAATTAAAAATTAAAAATTAAGAAATTAATTTATATATATATATAATTAAAATATATAAAAATACTTGGTTTCACGATATCTAAAGACGTATCTATGTTAGTTTTTTTATCATCCACTTCAGGTTTATTGAGAACCTCTTTTGAAGCAGAAGATAAAGATAAATATTCTTTAATACTTCTTTTAAGTAAAGGTTTTTGTGTTTTTCCTATTTTCCAAAAAAATAAATTTCCTTGATCAGAACCAGTAACAAAATGAATACCATCAGGACACCATTTAATATAGGTTAGTATTTCCTCCTGTTGATATCTTTCTATTATTTTTTGTTTTTTGATATGATATTGAATGATTAAACCGTATTCAAATCCAACTAATATTCTTTTTTTAATAGGGTTTAAAGATAAGCATTGAACAAGGGAAGGAATGGATTCTCCATTTTTTGTTCTACATATGATGGAAGAATTTGAAAGTATACCATTGACCACATCATAGATATAAATACAACCATTATCTGAACCCAAAAACAACCAATTTGAATCGGGATAAAAATCAATACTCGATACATTAATACTTAATTTCACCTGTAAGTGAACATTACGTTCATTCACATTCCAAATAACCAAATCCTTACCATCAAAAATACTAATTAAATATTCACCTCCTGTTTTGAATTTCAAAAAATTAATTTTTTCTTTATCCTGTGCTAAATATAAATAAGTTTCTCTAATGTCTTCAGGACAATTTTTATTCCTTGGAAAACGAATTAGGTTTATCCCCTAATAAACGTAACAACAATAAAGAAATAAATAAATATATGAATAATTTAAATTCTTTATTTAATTTTTAAAATTTTAAAATAATAAGAATATATTTAAACATATATTTAATGTTTCATTATTATTTTCTTATTCATTATATATTAATTTATATATATATATATAAATTAAAGAGATTTAATAAACCATTTTAATAATAATACTTTTTAAAAATAAAAAAAAAAAATAAATAAATTTAGATTTTTTTAAATTTCATTTTATTAATAAATATTAATTAAAATTAACAAAATATTAATATATATTAATTCATTATAAAAAAAAAAAAAAAAAAAAAGAAAATGTAAAATGGATGTATTGCTTTTATTATTTATACAAATAATTTTTCCCTTTTTATATATATATTTTTTTAATTCATTCATTATTTTTCTTTATAAGTATATACAATCTACTTTTTACTATTAAATTAATTACTTAAATGGTAATGTGTATTTTTTTTTTTACTTTATTTGTTCCAATGGCCAATAAATTTTGGGATCTATCTGCTGCAATTATTCCATTTTCGTTGGATAATCCATATCTCCATATTTCATTTAATTCTGCTTTATGAATATTTTTTTTACTGAGTCGTCTTGTAATTACTCTTAATAAAGACATTGAATTCTAGAAATTGTAACTTTGTAAAATAAAAAAATTTTTTTTTATATTTATATTTTGTTATATTTTTATTGCAAGTAGTATGTATTATTATTTTTTAAAATATTTTTTTCCCAATATAATAATAGTAATAATAATTATAATAATAATAATAATAATAATAATAATAATTATATAAATATATATATAACTATTTAACTGTCTTCCCTTTCATTGTAATATGTTAGATATAAAAAATTAAATATATATAATATGAAATATATATATACATATAATATATATATAGAAATAGGTATTGCTTAATTTTTAGTTTTTATAATTATTAATAATTTAATTATTTATTTATTTTATAACTCTAACCAAAATAAAATAAAATTAAATAGTTTAAAAAAATATATAATATTTATATATATTATAATAAATAAATAATAAAAATAAAGGAAAAAATAATAAAAATAAATGAATAATAAAAATAAATAAATAATAAAAATAAATAAAAATATATATATAAAATATTAAATAAAAAAAATTAAAAAAGTTTATAGAGATGATACTTTTTTTTTTTTTTTTTTGTTATTATTATTATTATTAGTTATGCATTTTCATTTTTCATTTTTCATTTTTCAATTTTTATTTTTATTTTATTTTATTTGGATTAATTCTATATTTAATAGTATAATATTTAAAATTTGGGTAAATTTTTTTTATACTATTTTACTATTTTTTGTATTTTTTTTTATTATTTATATTATATTTTATTTATTTAATTTTTAAAATTATAAATTTTAGTAATAAAACAAACTTTTTTAAATTTCAAAATTTTTCCAATATTTAAATATAAAAATAAGTTTTATGAGTGGCTTTAATTATTTATTTGTTTATATCATATCTTTCAAAGCATGTGATATGAAATAAATAATATAATTATTCTATGTAATAAAACATTAATATATGATTTTATTTAGTATTATCATATGATATGTCCCTTAAATTAAATAATTTTAATTAAATATATTTTTTTGTTATATCAATCAATCCTAACTTATTATTATTAAAAACTTTCAAATTAGATTTCTCAAACATCAGTTAATAGATTATTATTATTATTTTTTTAAAATTGAAAATGTCAATTCCAAAACAAAATATTATAAAGGAAAAAAAGAATAAATTCGTTCAAAATGAAGAAGAATATAATAAAAGGTAAATAGATAGTTTATTTTAATAATAGTTATATTTTAAATTCTTTTTTTTTTTTTTTTTTTTTTTTTTTTTTTTTTTAAAGTTTTAAATAGTATAACCTCAAAAAAAGATTGTTATTATTTTTCTAAATTATTATTATTATTTTATATATATAAAATATATACATTTTATTTTAAAAGATTAGATGTAGAAATTAATCAATTAGTGGATAGTTTTGATCATATTGTAAGAGCTTCAAAGGTATAAAATAAAAATAATATTATATTTTTCTTATATTATTTGATAAAAATTAGAATAAAAATATTTTTATTAAACTATTATTCTATACAATTTCAAACAATTATAAAAAAAAAAAAAAAGATAGGAGACAATGATAAATATAGAGTTTTTCAAGAAGAGTATCTTATCAATTGCATGTCTGCTAATATTGTAAATTTTATAATTTTATTATTAGTTGAAACTCAAAATCAAAAAAAAAAAAAAAAAAAAAAAAAAAATTATTTTTTTAAAATAATATATGTATTTCTATTTATACTCACATTAATATCAAATATTTATCCAACAGATAAGATCAGCTCAATCATTGTTATCTTTAATATCAGAATTAAAACAGTCAATATTACTTTACGATTATAAGTCATTGAATTCAGGAATATTAAGTAGAATAGAAACGATTGAACAAGAAAAACTCACTATAAATAATAGACTAATGTCACTACAAAGTGATATAAGAAATAATTTAAAAGAATTAGAAGATGTTCACTATTCATCAATTTCTTTTGATATGAATGATATAAATAATCAAAATAATGAAGAAATAAAGCCAGAAATAAAGCCAGAAATAAAACAAGAAGAAAAAAAGGAGATAAAACAAGAAGTAAAACAGGAGATAAAACAAGAAGTAAAGCAGGAGATAAAACAATAAATAAATAAAAAATAAATAAATAAATAAATAAATAAAAAAAAAAAAAAACAAAAAAAAAAAAAGAAATCAAACAGGAAGAAAAACAGGAAATAATGCAAAAAATTATATAAATTTAATATATATATATATATTTTTTCAGAATATTTTTTTTTTATCTATTAATATTACATAAAACTAAACTATTATATATACCTATTGATTTATCTACTTTTTTTTATTTTACGAATTCAATGTAATTTCAATCATAAAAGAAATTTTATTATTTATTTTTTAATAAGTAATTTGAAATAAATTATATTTCATTTTTATTACAGATATCAGTACAATAAATTATTTAAAATAAATTATATGTCTTTTTTATTACAGACATCAGTACTTAAATATTTGTTATTTTTATTTGAATTTTTTCTCTTATTGTAATTTATATATATTAAATACATTTCAGTGTTTTTTTTTTTTTTATTGAACTGTATTATTATTATATTATTATTATTACTATAAATTACAATTATAATTATTATTAGTATTGTTAAGGAGTCAATATAAGATATGATGTGTACACAACAAAATGTATTATTATTTAATTAAATTTAATTTATTATTTATTAATTTATATGATTTAAAAAAGTATTTAAAAAGACTCAAAATATTAATTTCATAAAAAAATTTTCTTTTTATTTTTTACATACAAATTATTACTTAATCAAATATTATAAATATTTATAATACTTTAATGTACAAAAGTTTAAATATTATGTTGAACTTTAACATTCCCCCTACATTAAGTATTATATAATATTTTAATTATTATATACAAGTTTTTTTTTTTTTTTTTTTTTTTTTTTTTTTTTTAAAAATATATATATACAATTAAAGAAATATTATTCTTTGAAAATTAAATTTGTAAATTTTGTCATTTGTACTCCTGAGATACTTTTAGTTAATGGATCAGCTAACATGTTTTCAGTATTAATGTATTCTAATTCAATTTCGTTTTTCATAATCTCTTCTTGAATAAATTTATATCTTAAATCTATATGTTTACATCTTCCTTTAGAATTTGTATCTTGAGCAATTGCAATGCATGCCTTATTATCTACCATAATTTTAAATTTTATATCTTGATTAAATATTTCCTTAAATAAATTTTTGAACCATAAAGCTTGTTTAGTACATTCAGTTAAACTAACAAATTCAGCTTCAGCAGTAGATAAAGTTACGTTTTTCTGTAACTGAGATTTCCATGAAATAGGGCTTTTTCCAAGTAAAAATATATATCCACTTGTAGATCTTCTCGTCTTTTCATCGTTAGCAAAATCTGAATCTGAGTATCCGATAAATTTATTATTTTTATTATAATGTAAAGATTTATTTTTTGTACCATTTAAATATTGTAAGATGCTCATTAAATTTTTATAATCAGCTTCTGTTGGATTTTCACATATTCTTGATGCTTCACTTACAGAAAACATTATATCAGGCCTTGACTTTACAGCGATATATAGTAACGCACCAAGTAAAGATTTATATTCTTTTGGATCTATTAAATTTGAATTATTTCTTTCATGTTCTGTAATTTTCCTGCATGGTGTTTTAATTTGTTTTGTTTTCTTCATATTATATTTTTCTATTATTTTATTAATATAATCTATCTGATTTATTTTATAACCATCACTTGTTTTATAAATATTTATACCTATTATTTTAGTTGCATTAGAATCTTTAGAAATTTTATATTTATCTTTTAATTTGCTTACTGTATAGTTTATTTCATTTTTAATTCCTGTTATTAAAATATCATCTACATATAATGTTAGTAAACATGTTAATTTATTATTTTTATTATATTTCCCAAAGAGACATTTGTCAGTTTTGTAATTTCTAAAACCTATACTTACTAAGTAATTTGATATTTCATTATACCACATTCTTCCAGCCTGTTTTAAACCATAAAGAGCTTTTTTAAGTAGCCAGAATTTATTAGTATTAAAATTTTTATCACCATAAGGAATCTTTGTATAAATCTTTTCTTCCAAATTTGCATTCAAGTAAGCAGCTTTTATATCCAATTGTTTCAAATCCCAGTTGAACTTTGATGCAATAGCGACCGTAAGTCTTAGACTATCTGCTTGGACTGTTGGGGAGTATGTCTCTATAAAGTCTTCTCCAGCAATTTGCTGACAACCAAGAGCCACTAATCTTGCCTTTTTCTTCTTTTTATCCTTTTCGGCAAAGACCCATTTAGTACCAATTATATTTGCGTCAGCTGGTATGTTTTTTACCACTTTCATAACATTGTTGTCGTACATATTTTTTAATTCGTCATCTATTGCTTCTTTCCATTCTTCACTTTCTGGTGAATTAATAGCTTGTTGATACGTTGTTGGGATATTTGTTTTAATATTTAAAATTTTAAATCTTTTATTACTTACTGATTGTAATTTTTCTTTTCTGGAAGTTAAATTTTCTTCATCTGAATCATCTGAATTATTGCTATGTGATCTTTTCTTGTTTATATATTTAAGTTTTCTTTCATTTAAAAATTCATTATCAGATTCACTATTATATTCATTTTCTTCTATTTTAGTTTTATTATTATTATTAATAATTTTATTACTATTATTATTATTGTCATTATTATAAATATCTTTGTAATTATCATAATTATCATTAATATCATTGTTATAAATATCGTTGTTATTATCATAATTATTATTATAATTATTATTAATATCATTGTTATAAATATCGTTGTTATTATCATAATTATTATTATAATTATTATTATTATTATTATTATTATTACTATAATTGCTATTATTATTATTATTATTATTATTATTATTATTATTATTATTATTATTTAAAGGATTATTTAATTGTGAATGAATATTATTATTATCATTTATACTTTCCCCCTCAATTAAAGAATCCTTAAAATTAATAATAGAATCAATATATTTATCACAAAAGAATGTAGAATTAATAGTTCCAGGCATATCTTCCATAAAATAAACATCTCTTGAAGTAACTATAGAGTTAGTAGAAATATCTAAAATTTTGTAGCCAAGAGAGTCAGATGCATATCCTAAAAATATACCAGGTTTAGAGTTATTGCCAAATTTATTCGTTTTGTGATTGTTATAGAAAAATGCTTTACATCCAAAAACTTTAAGGTGAGAAATATCAACTGATTTATTGAAAAATAATTCATTTGGAATTTTATTATTAATACTCTGATGTGGATTCAAGTTATAGAGGTAAGCAGCACAAAGAATAGCGGAATCCCAAAACTTGTAGGGTAGCTTAGCAGAGTTTAATAGAGTAGATGCGCAACGATTAAGTGTTTGATTTAAGCGTTCAGCACGACCATTTTGTTGTGGGTAACCAGGAACTGAATGAATGAAATTAATTCCAAAATTTTCTAAATAGGTAGTTAAAGTTTTGTTGATATACTCAGTACCATTGTCAGATTTGAAATTTATAATTTTATATGAAGTAGTATTGGAAATAAATTTATGAAATTTAATAAATATGTTAGGAACATCAGACTTATTCTTGATAAGGTAGACCCAAAATTTTCTAGAGAAATCATCAAGAAAAGTAACATAATAATTGAAATCATTATATGATGTTTCCAATTTTCCAACTACATCAGAATGAACTAGTTCCATAGGTTTTGAAGCATTATTAGGGGAAGAGTAGAATGGTTTTCTCTTTAATTTAGTGATTTTGCATTGGCGACAATTTTTATCATTATGGTATTTAGTATGCTCAATGACAAAATCTTTGATATCATTATTATAAAAGTGTCCCAAACGAGCATGCCACAAGTTAGTATCAATGCTGAAAACATAATTCTTAGATATAGTATTATTTGAAGGTATTGTATCAAACACGAATAAATTTTCATCATTCGCAAAAATATTTGCAATTAACTTATTATTTTTGAATATTTGTAAACGGTCTTTGTTATTTACGCGTTTCATTATAATAGTGCATCCATTTTTTAATATTGAATGAGTGGAAATTAGATTGTTTTGAATATTTGACGCGTAATAAACATTTGATAATATAAAATCTTTATTTTTAAATTTACCATTGTAAGTACCTACATTTTCGACCTTGTCTAAATCACCATTTGGATAAATGATATTTTTATTATTTACTTTATTTATATTGTTTAAATTGTTGATGTTATTAGTTAAGTTGATGCCAGTACCACTATCAATAATCCAATGTGTGGAATTATTATTATTATTTATTGTTGTATAATTACAATTTTGAATTACTGAAATACTTCCTGTAAAATCAATGTATACCTCATCTTCATTTTCATTATTATTTTCAAAAAAATTATTGTTATTATTATTAGATTTATCATTGTTCTTATTAATAATATTTCCAGAGTAATAATTATTTTTGTTATTATATCTTTTATAATAATTTTTTATTTTTGTAATTATTATTTTTATAATTTTTATCATTATCATCTGATTTATTATTTTCTCTAATTAAAAGATTATATTTACAATGATCAGTAGTGTGACCTTTAGTTTTGCATATATGACAATAATATTCGTTACGAATTTTATTAGTATTATTATAATTTTTATTATTATTTGGTTTATTTTTATTTATATTATTGACATTTGAATCGTTTATAACGGTAGTTTTTGACCTTAAAATTTCGGCTTTTTCAAAAAAGTCATGCCTTTTGTTTAATTCTTTAATAAGATCATCAAAAGTTTTATAACTATAAATTGGTGGTGAATTTATACCAATTCTATCTAATTCATTTACTGCAAATAAAAGTTTAGTTTCCTCATCAAAAGGAATTCTTTTTAATTTATTAGATTCAAATTTATGTTGTTCGAAAAGATTGTTTAATTCATTAATATATTGAATATAGTCATTGTTTATTAACTTAAGATTAATAATTTTATATTCAAGAATATTTAATAGTGCTTGGCCAGATTGATAGAAACGGTTTTTTAATCTATCAATCATACTATAAGCAGTTTTACATCCTCGTAAATATTCTTGGTTTGATTTTTCTAAACTATTTATTATGATAGATTGAACCGCATTATCCGATTTTATTTGACCTCTGTTCATATTTGAATATTGGATTTCTTTTTCAATATAAATATCTAAATCATTGGCAATGAGATGCCTCTTTAAAGGCTCATACCAATCTAAGAAATTTTCTTTATTTAATACGAAATCTTTAATTTCAAAAACAGATTTAGTTATATTTCCATAATATTTGTTTATGATAATCCTTTTATCATTGGATTCATCATCTTCATATGAAGAAATCGATTCATCGTCCTTATTTTCAGTTGGATTCGATGAACTCGAACTCTCTTCAATATGATTATTATTGTTATTCTTTCTTTTAGCCATTCTTTGGAACATTAATATAAAATAATTAATTATATTATAAAGTCATTAAAATCATTAAAATGTTTTAAAAATTAAAATTAATAATAGGTCTCTTGATATATGAGACTCTTAATCTGTTAAGGAGTCAATATAAGATATGATGTGTACACAACAAAATGTATTATTATTTAATTAAATTTAATTTATTATTTATTAATTTATATGATTTAAAAAAGTATTTAAAAAGACTCAAAATATTAATTTCATAAAAAAATTTTCTTTTTATATTTTACATACAAATTATTACTTAATCAAATATTATAAATATTTATAATACTTTAATGTACAAAAGTTTAAATATTATGTTGAACTTTAACAAGTATATATATATTCTTTAACTTAAAAATAATTTCTTTTAATGCATTATAAACTATTTCTTTTTTTTTTTTTTTTTTTAAAGATTTTTCAATTTTTTATTTTTATTTTTATTTTTATTTTTTATTTTTATTTTTATTTTTTTTTTTTTTTTTTTTGGTATATTTTTTCATTTTTTATATTTATATTTTTTAAAGAATATATAATTTATTATTCTTAACTTTTAATTTTTATTTTATGTAATTTTTATTATATATATATATATATAAAATAAATAAAAATAAATGTATAAATGGTAGTAACAGTAAAACTTGTTCCATCTATTTGATTTAATAAATTATTAGCTTCATTACCTCTTCAGATTTTAACCTTGATATTATATTCTTTTTTTTTTGTATTCAATTTCCAATAAGTAGATTTTTCTAATTTAAATTATCTTTAATCATATATTTAATTAAATTTATCTTTTTCTTTTAAATAACTAATTTAAATTATTTGAACATTGGTTGTTTTGATTTGAATTCATTTAATATAATATTATATTGATTGGATGTATATAATAATTTCGAGTGTAATACAAACAATATTTTAAAAATAATATTTATAATTATTATACCGATGTTAATTATAAATATAATTAAATTTAATACTAATTAATAATAATTATACAAATATTATTTCTTTATTTTTTTTTTATTCTTTTTTAATTTTATTTTTAATTATCGATTTAATGTAACGACATAAAATTTTATATATAATAAATATAATAACAACTAAACATATTAAATTTATAAGGCCATCAGTAATATCACTGTCCGAGGGTCCATCCGATGGATCTCCACAAATATTTTCTTGTAATAAACAATTTTTTGATCCACATTCTTTGTCTTTTTTACATATATCACCTATTATTTTACCACAATGCATATATGAAAATCTAATAAATAAATTAATATATATACTAGTACAAAATTCTGTTGAATTTTCTTCATTAAAAATACAAACTCCATCAATACATTTATTAGTTAAACATTGTGAATCAGAAATACATTCATAAGAAAGATAAATATTATATCTTACAAATTTTACAGCATTATAATTATGTAATTTTAAATCTCTACAGGTGTAAGATTTACTAATATATCTTTTTATATTACCACTTTCATCTTTCATCTGGAATTTCAACAAATATAGGCATTCTAATATAATTTATTTGAATGCAAATATCATTTTTACAAAGATAACTAAGGTTGAAATTATTTTTAATTTTCAATACTTTAGATTTATTTAATGTTTTATTTTTATTATAAATATTTATATATGGAGTTAGTAAAAGTTGATTTTTAACTATATAACTTGTATATTTAGTTAACATTTTCGTAAGTATAAATTAATTTATTATTTAAGCCATATGAATAATTTTTTTGAATATTAATAATATATATAAGACATATTATTATATTGGTTATCGAGAAATTAAATTGTAAGATTTTTTTTTTTAAATTAAAGATCATTTTATAATTTAAAAAATTATTATACAATTATTTATAATTTTAACAAATATATATATATATATATATATATATATATTGAATTTATATTTATTTATTTATTTTATACAATATTATATAATTATTTTATTATTGATAATTTCCTATAAAATCATTTTAATTCTATTTAAAATATTGTTTTTTATTTATAAAATGATCTTTTATTAATTATATTTCAAAAAATAAAATAAATATAATTTATTATATAAAATATTCAGGATGAAATTATTATTTATTATTGTTTTTATTACATTAATAAATTATTCCTTTTGTTCTATAAATAGAGGTAAATATCTTGAATTAGATAAAGGTACTACAACAGCTTATTTAGTTGCTGAAAATTGTGAGAAAATATATATCTGTGGTAAACAAGATACAGATGGATGGTGGATTTTTGGAGATGATATTTTAAAAAATTGTTACTATAGAAATAAATCGGTAGATGATATTAATTTAGATGATGATAAATATGATAATCCTGATAATTGTCCAGGTAAAAGATATGCTTATGTTTCATCTAATTCTTGTTCTTTGTTAAGTGATGGAGTAAATAAAATTAGTGGAAAAACTTTATCAAAAGATGCGCTTTATTATGATATGGATACTACTAATAAACGTGTTTTGACTGAATGGGGATGGTGTACATATAGATATGATCAAATGGATTCTAATTGGATGAGTTATGTTAAAGATGATTTAAAACTTAATCAAATTAATATCCCAGGTACTCATGACAGTGGAACGTATGATATATCAAAATCTTGGAAATTGGATAAAGATCTTAGTGATGCTGTTTTAATGGGGAGCAATAACAGGTATTGATCCTTTCGTTTCAATAGGAATAAATTTAGGGATACCAATGATAGGTAGTTCGCTTAATTATTATACTTCACAAACTCAGGAATTAAATATTGCTTAGCAATTAGAAAGTGGAATTAGATATTTAGATATAAGATTACATTTAAATGATAAAAAAAAATAAACTTTATCTTTCTCATGGTTCTATTTCATGTTATGATAGTAATACTGATAATAATCTTTATTTTAAATCTGTACTTAAATATTGTATTGATTTTTTAAATGAACACAAAAAAGAAACAATTATTCTTCATTTAAAAAGAGAAAGTATTGATAATTCTATTAAAAATGATTATATTTCTCGATTAATTGAATCAACAATTTTAGAAAAATATAATGATAATAAATTATATAAAGATTTTATTTATTTTCCAAAAACTTTTGATGAAGGTTGTTTCAATGATTATATGCCAACTCTTGGAAAAGTAAGAGGCAAAATTGTTTTTCTTTCAAGATCTGATTTTAAATATAATAAATCTTATATTAATTTTTCAGATTTCGATGATCCTAATGAAGCTCCAAAAGAACTTGATACTTATGACACTCCAATAGGATTTTTAAGGGATATAAAAGATAAAGGAAAATGTAGTTCCATGCCTATTCCTATTTTATTTGAAGGAATTCATGAAGATGTTTGTAAAGTAGAAGAAATAGGAAATTTCCGTTATCAAGATAATTATCAACTTGCACCATCCGTAAAGTGGACATTCGTAACAAAAATGATATTAGAAGAAAGTAAATTTAATGATAAAACAAATAGTTTAGTACATACACTTAATTTTATGAATACAGCATTTGTTAATAATCTTCCTATATCAGAAGGAGCACCTTATATGAACAAAGAATTAACCAATCTTCTTAATCATCAACCCGCTCCAAATGAATGGTTTGTTTTAGATTTTCCAACTGGAGATGTTATACGAGCAATCTATGATTCTAACTTTGAAACTGTTTCTAATATTGTGAAATTATTGGATTATAATTTTGATGATGAAATTGATGAATTAGTAAATGCTTTTACGGGTGTTTATGATATTGTGGTTGATTTAATAGATGATACTGTAGATTTAGCGAAGGATGTTGCAAATGGTATTGCAAATTTTTTAGATGATACTGTAGATTTAGTCAAAGAAGGTTTTTCTTTGACTAAATCTACAAGATATAGTAAAAACTAATTATAAATGTGTTGATAATAATTTGAATAAATGGCGTTTTAAACAAATTATTAAAGATAAATATTATTCAATTGTTTCAGTATATAATGGGAAATGTTTGAACTATTCTAAAAATGGATTATTTATGCAAGAATGTAATAAAAATAATAAATATGAACATTTTATTATAAAAAATGGTAATTTTTGCTCTCGTGCTGATGAAACTAAATGTTTAGATAATAACATTAATGTTTATCCTACTGTAAAGAGACCTAAAAAAATGAAAATTGGGGTATTGAAAATGATAAGTGGTGTGGTATATTGGGTTCAGAAACAACTAATCCTATTCTTACACCATCTGTTTACACAGAGACCTACTACTTATATAATCCATTCACTAACAAATGCATATATTCTGATGGAATTAAGAATTCTCAAATCACATTAGATATCTGTGATAATTCCGATTATTCTCTCTGGGATATACCATCTACTCATAATGGTTACTTCCATTTAAAGTTTGATAATAATCATTGTCTTATGCTAAAATCTTATACCATTTATACATTTATTTTTATTTATTTTTTATATATATATATATATAATAAAAATTACATAAAATAAAAATTAAAAGTTAAGATTTTATGATTATTATTACTATTATTATTATTATTATTTAATATAAATTTAGTATATTATTAAACAATTTTTAATTTTAATATTGGTAAAATAAAATTTTATTTAAATATTAAGAAAAAAAAAAATGGAGAAAAGAAAAAAAAATAAAAATAAAAATAAAAATAAAATAGAATAGAATAAAGAAAAGTAAATAAATATAGATAAAAAAAAAAAAAAGTTTACTAATTAATATTTATTATTAACATAATGGTTTCGTATAACTTTTTCAAAATTCTTTCAAAAATAGTGCCTCTTATAATTTCGGGGTTTCTCTTGATCACAATACATAAAATAATAATAATGAGGATAGGAGCTTTATCCATTAAAAATCTGGCAAAGACTTTCCAGAATGAATCATAACTACCATCAATCACTGCATTTCCAATATCATATCTATTTTGATGTTTATTACTAACTTTTTTCTGTTTTGACTTTGGTTTCTTTACGACTTCTCTATTTTTTTTATCATTATCATCGATATCTTTTGATGTAATTATATCATTAATTGATGGGGATGTAGAAGTGGTTTCAGCAAAAGAAGAAAATAAATTTTTATTTGGGGACTTCTGATTTGATTTTGTATTTTTAGCTTTTAGTTTTTCTTGACTTTTTAATGTTTCCATCTTAATGACTTTATCACAAATTAACTAAATAATCATAATTAAGAAAAAGAAAATAAATAAATAAATAAATAAATAAATAAATAAATAAAAAACAGAATAAAAAAATACAAATATAAAAATTTATGTATGAAGAAGAAATTTAATAATAAAAATTTATAAAAATAATGAATAAATAAATAAATAAATAATAATAATAATAATAATAATAATAATAATAATAATAATAATAATAATAATTATAACAATAATAATTTTCGTTGTTTAAGTATTATCAATAATAATAAAATAATTATGAATAATTTTAAATTATATATATATTTATATTGTAAAAACATAAAATTTCAATAACATTCTACTTTAAATTATATAGAAATAAAAACTTTTTTTTTTTTTTAATTACCTTTTTTCTATCCATAGTTAAATAGTCTTCACCTTCCAAGAAATCTATAGAACTATTATATTCCTCTAAGGGAGCCAACACATGTAAAACATAAATTTCTATTAACATTTCATAAAATTTGAAATTAGGTTGTTCTTTTCCTCTGAGTTTTTCTTTTTCTTCTTCTGGCATTTCTCTTAACCACTTTTTTATATTTTTCTTTGAAATTTCAAAATTTTGTTTCTTTACTTCAATTAAAGCACTATATTTAATAATAAAAATAATTTTAAAAATAAAAATATATATATTAAAGATAAATTTAATTTTTATAATGGTCATTTATAATAAAGATATTTCCAACTAATTATAATATTTTCTTTTTTTAAAATTATAATAATAATATTAATAATAATAATAATAATAATAAAAACCAATCAAATAAATTTAAACATAATAATAAATAAATTTCCAATAAATTAATAAAAAAAATCTTTAATTATTAATTTTGTTTATAGATTATAATAAATTATAATAAATTAATAATAGTAAATAATTATTACCAGGTAGTTAAAATTTTTGATGGAATTTCATTGACATCTTTATAAAATTTATTGAGAATAGCCCAATTATCCGTTTCTGGCTTAACTTGTTCGATAATTTTTAAATAGATTTGAAGTAAATCCAAAGGAATAATAATGCGATTTTTTTTTTCTATTTCCTCTTCCACCTCTTTTTTTTCCTTCTTTTTCTTATTTAAAAAATAATCTTCGTCTTCATCTTCGTTTTCTTCTTCCACTCTAGTTTTATCAAATATATTTATAAGATTTTCAACTTCAAAAGTTTTAATATAATTTTCACATAAATCATAGGCTGGATTAAATTTTTTAGTGATAAATAATTTGGATATAGCTTTGAGATTTTTCTTATATTGTTCACTATGAAGTAAGTCAGATTCACTATTTGATTGTTCTAACATTTTTTTTTTTTTTTGTTTAGATTTTTAATAAATTATTGTTTATATATATTCCTTAATTTAAATTAATATATATATTGTAATATATATTTCTATTTTATTTTAATTTTTTTTTTTTTTATTAATTTTTATTATTTTCTTTTTCTTAATTAAATATTTATTATAATTGTTATTTTTTTTTCTTATATAATACAATATAAATTATATTTAATTTGTTATATAATAAATTATTTTTATTATACTTTATAATGAATTAAATTAGATTTATAACCTTTAATATTCTTTTTATTTTATAATAAATATTAATTTAATTATTTTCTTAAATATAAATATAATTTCTGATGATTTTTAATTTCAAAACAAAAAATAAGAACAAAAATATGTCTAAGAAAAAAAAAAAAAAAAAAAAAAAAAAAAAAAAAAAAAAAAAAAAAAAAACTATATATATTCAATTTTTATAAAATAAAAAGTACAATAATAATAGTAAAAAAAAAAATTAATTTTATTTAATAATAAAAATTAAAATTTAAAAAAAAATTTTTAAAAATTAAAATGATTAGGATTGGTTAAATTTTATGTGTAGTAATACCTACCACAAAAAAAAAAAAAAATAAATAACTTTTTTTTTTAAATTTTTATTATTTTATTTTATTTTTTTTTTTTATTTTTATTTTTTTTTTTTTTTTAATTTTTATCTTTATTTTATTTTTATTTCATTTTTATTTTATCTTTATTTTATTTTATTTTTTTTTTTCATTTTTGTATCTGAATTTTTAATTATATATATTTAATTTAATATATATATATTATAAATTTTTATTAGTTAATTATTAAAGCTGTCTTTTTTATTCTTTTACTAGTACAAAACTAGTATCAATTTAGCTGGTTACACACTATAGCTTTATACTAAAAATAGCACAAAATGGCAATAAATATATAAATAATTTAATTTTTTGAAGATACTGCAAAAGCATTGTGATTCTCCTAAAAATGCTTTCATACTGATTAATAAATAGACAATGAACAGTATTATAATATATATATATATATTAATAATTTAATAAAAAAAAATTATTACAAAAAAAAAAAATGAAAAATAAAAAAAAAAAAAATCAAACTATAATTATTTTAATTAATCATTTAGAAAATTTGGAAATTGTTTTCTGTACAATGTGGTACAATAAAATTTAATAATCATAGAAAATGTGGCGGTTTTATTTAATGTCGTAAGTATAAATACATTAAACATGAATTTTAACTATAAAATAAAAAGTTATTAAAACGTAAAATGATTTACTAATCAAATGAAAAAAAAATAGAAAATAAAAAAAAAAAAAAAAAAAAAAAAAAAAAAGATAAAATAAAATTAAATATAAGATTAAGTGGCATTAGAAATTAAATGTATAAATTTATTAAACTATTTATTTTTATAATTTTGATAATTTTTTATATTACAAAGCTAAACTTTTATATGAACTTTAAATTATTAATAATTATATTTTTATCATAATATATATATATATATTTATACATTTTTTTTTTTAAAATTCTGAAAATAAATCATATTACTAGATAGTTCTTTTAAATTTATATGATTAAATAAAAATAAATATAAAAATTTTTAAATTATGTAATATATTTATATTATTATTATTATTATTATTATTATTATTATTATTATTATTTTTTTTTTTTTTTTTTTATAATTTAGTTAAAATCCAGGATTATAATTACAATAATTTTTGGAATTAAGATTTCTTCCTAATAATGAACTTAATTTTTTTTTTTTTTTACAGTTTTTTGGTATATCAATATTTAAATCAGTTGGACTTTTTTTTTTTTTTTTATTAACTTTAATACTTCTTTAATTTGTTCATCACTACATTTTAGAAATTTTAATGTTATATAAACCTCTTTTTTTTTTTTTTTTTTTTTTTAAGAACACACCAATTTGAACATAATAACTTTTTTTTTTTTTTTAAATAGTTATGTGAAATAAAACGTAATATTCAAAATAAAATGTATAAATAAATTCAGAAAAAAAAAAAAAAAAAAGTCCATAGGCAACGAATCTCATCTTCAAGATGATAAAAAAGAATTATTATTCTGGATTAGGGTTTTTTATTGACAATCTGAAAGAAATTATGATCTGTCTTCTCCTTTCAGAGGCATTGAACCTGCTGGCCTGTCTTACTGTCTTACCACTTATTCAACGTTGAAGCTCCTGGTTAATTTGCATTAATACCATGTCGGAATAACAATTCTTGTCGAAATACTAGCCCTCGGCATAATTTTTGTAAAAAAAGAGCCATAAATCACACCTAGAGTGGGTTTTTTTTTTTTGAATAATCAATAGAAATGATTTGATTATTAAATAAGAACATCCCAATTCCTTTTTAATAATCTAAATAAATCATGTCTTAATCTCTTCCATCAAAGAAGTAAGTTATATAAGCGGTACCCCGTCACATATATATTTACACTTTTTATTATTCAGAAAATTACTAATATTAACACAATTTCTACCAATGGACCTATTCCCTACATTATTAGTAACGATACTAGAAGTCTTACTATTACTAATTATTAGTAATACTATTGCTATTGTTATTATTAATATTATACTCTTTGTTATTACTATCAGAATCAGTACTTGATTCTACATTATTAATAACTGTGACAAACAGCATTTGTTTAAATTACTATTTGATATTGGACAATCTTTGTAAATTACAAAAAAAAAAAAAAAAAAATTATCAATAAAAGAATTTCAATAGCTATAAAATACTTCATTCGAAATTCACGGAAAAGATAGCAATTAGAGAACCAATATTTCAATCAAGGATTTATTATTTTCTTTATAACAACATGGAAAACGTTCTGGACAGTCATCTTCAACCATATTGGCAGGTTTGGTAATACGAGGATCGAAATTTATATCCATATCTGGCATGTAGTATCCGTCGGAAATCAATGTCTCTAGTTTTCTCAAATTCATTTTTTCTTATAAGCCTTAGCCTTGGTTGATTGAGTCTCCTGTCTGCCATATCTCTATCCCTTTAAAAATGTACAATTGTTTTTTTTTTTTTGATGGAAATTTATTCAATTTGTCTACTTAAATTTTACTTTCTTTACCCCAAGCATGAATGTGATATCTCTCTAAGTAAAAATAGAGATAATATAATTGGAGTTTTTCCATTTTTTAAGATACACCTTGCCTGAGCTGAGCAATCAGCACATTTCGTCAAAAAAGGAGGAATGTTAAGTTCTTTTAGAAACTAAATAAAATGATGTAAAACGTATTACTTTAATAGAAAAAAAAAACCATTCGTTTATAAGGGATAGGAAGAGGAGGATTCTTTAAGAAATCCTTTTATAGAATAAAGGGCTTATCTAACTTTTTATTATTCATTCTCTGTATTATAGGTTTTCAGTTCTAAATCATTTAAAAACGATACGCCAAAGTAATATATCGCAATTCGTTTTTTTAGGTAACTCTTGTCTTGAAAGATAAAAAAGGTAGGGTCATTATTATTAAGAAATTTGGAAGCTTCGCCTTGTACTACTAAACTTGCACATTTATTGACACCAAATTTCATTTCATTATTTCAAGCCCACTTACTGGCTAATTTTAACATTTTCATTAGGTTGAGATCGTATTGGAGCACATAATACAATGTCATCTTGCATCGAAACCTCCAAAACAGCGTTTATCACCAATCAAGATTCCACATTTATCACATTTATTAAAAATGTTATTAATGAACATGTTAAGCAAAAATTTAGTGAGAGGGGACCACCATGACGAACACTTTTCTTAAGTAACTAAATAATTCTGATAATTGCCCAATCAGCCCTTACACAAGCTTTGGAAGATAAGTATAAGTTTTTAAATAAAATAAAATTTATAGCGCTTACCTCTGATATCTAAGTGATAAATCTTCATTAATTTATTATATATGGGAACTGAGTCATCCTTTTTTTTTTTTAAAGTCCAAAAAAAAAAAAAAAAAAAAAAAAAAGAAAGGTACGTATCTTTATTTTCAAATTGATATTTCTGACATCATAATTCTTAATGAAGCTTAAAGACATAATATAACATATACTTTCTTCTCAGTTACGAAATCCAAATTGTTCCAGACTGATTAAATCTATTATCAATTCCATATTTAGAGATTCCTTCTATTAGCAATGATTTTCGCCACAATTTTTAACTCATTGTTAATAAGAGAGATGCCACGATAGTTATCACAATCTGATAGATCTTCCTTTTTATGCATTGAAACTATCGATGCATTATTCCATGATTTTGGAAAAATCACTTCATTCCAAATATGATTGACTAAGACTTTGAGATATTTGAAGCCAGATGAAATATTAACTAATATTTTTTCCACTAAATTCTTTTAAATCATCTTTATCAGGAATTAAAGCTTTTTTTGAAGAATTTCATTGGAATCCCATCAAGACCACATGCTTTAAAGTAAAGGGTAGATGAGATTACCTCACTCTAATTCCTTCATCACTTATATCTTGGTTAATTTCCTATTTTTTGTTGCCTTGGATTTCCCAAATTTCGAAGTGCATTAGAATCTCTCCAAAAATCCATAGAAAGACCTTGACCTAACGAATCTGATGCTTGAAATTTATAATGAGAATGCCAATCCTTTAAATTTTTTTCATCTGTAGAAGATATTAATTCATTGGCTATTGCCTTTAATAGGATGAGAGGCTGTGAGTGATTAATTATGTATTTTCTTTTATTTTTTTATTTTTTTTTAATTTTTTATTTTTTTTTTTTTTACTCATTTCAATCTTTTCCTACCATCAAAAAAAAAAACGAACATCTAATTTTTATCCAATATAAATATTCTTTTTTTTTTTTTTAAATTCGTTTACATTTTTTTTATGAATGAATTCACACAATCTATTATACGAGTCAACTATTTTAGCAAACTCTTTGGAATCACATGCATATTTTATAATGCCAAATTTATTTATACTTTAAATGTTTTTACCTTTTGAAGGTAATAAAATTTGCGGAGACATTCCTAAACATCGCTTTTCTGATTTCTGTTGATGATGTAATCGATAGATCCTTAGCAATGAAATTAGTAGCACTGATGAACTTTTCAACTATTCAATTTGCTGAAAGTTTTCCATTTCCCAATTCTTCACTAAGAATATCAAATTTATTGTGATCAAAAATTTCATTTCTAAGTTGTTAATATATTTATACCTATCCTACCTAACATACATTTTTTTTTATAGTAACAAAAATGATTCATCTGTGAAGGTTTTCTTGTAATAAAACTGAGAGCGGTTGATGATTAGATAAAGAAGGATAGTCAAAAAAATAAGCATTTGGTATTTTATTCTAGTCTACTTGAGTTTGACTAACGCATGATTAATATCTGATGAATATCTACTCTTAGTCCATGAAATAGGTGAACCATAAATCGGAAGAATAAACCAGTTATCAAGGTTTAATATCCGTTCATTTGTCTTGTAAATCAGTGATGCTCATGTTAAAGTCTTCAAGAAGAATAGACAGATAGATTAGTGCAATTCTGAAGCCATGTGAAAATTTCAGAGAATGCATCATATAGGACTTGTAATGAATGTTTCTTCATGAAAAGATAGACATTACCTACAGAACGCTTTGAATGATTCTATAGTCTATAATCTACTAAAGAAACCGGATAAATATAGGAATTATCTTTAAAAGACGGTTTATAACATGAGACATGAAACCCAAGATATAAACTTCTGCAGCTTGGGGTATTTGGGATCCATTCTTTTCTAGAAAATATTTGAAGTTGGAAAGTGTTTGTTATTTTACATGAATATCTATCATCCTTGGTGTCATTACTTGTTTCCCAAAAAACATAGAAATAACGGTTTTGAAATGGTGTTGAAGTACTCAATACTCTCTCTTTTCACAAAATTCTATACATTGGTACTCCAACTAAGACAAATTGAAAAACTTTTCTGTGTTAGAATGTGAAATTGGATATGGAGAAATATAATTAGGTATTTTAGGAGCATTAAGATCATGAACAACAAATAATAAATTGATAAAAATAAAAGTTATATAAATTAATAATACTAATAACTATAAAATATAAAGATTAATAAAAAATGTTTTTAAAAAAAATTAAAAAATAAAAAAATTAAAAAATAAAAAAATAAAAAAAATAAAAAAATAAAAAAATAAAAAAATAAAAAAATAAAAAAATAATTATCAGAATACATTTTTTCCTTTTTTTTTCCTTTTTCTCTTCTCTTTGTATTGTCAAATACTTAAGAACTGTGTATATTTTTGTAAACTTTTTTCATCTTTTTAATACTTTATTTTTTTTTATTTGTTTTGTTTTATTTCATTTTTTTCTAAACAAATAAAATAAGTACACTCGAAAGAAATTTAAGAAATTGATTTCCTAATAAAGTCTCTTTTTTTTTTTAAAAAAAAAAAATATTTTTCTCCTTCTTTTTTAATGAGAAGACCTAAAAAGGGATTGGATGTCAATAAAGAAGGTATGAATCATCTAAGAGGAGATATTCTCACCCTCCCCCCTCCATTTAAGTGTAGCTTGTGAAAATATTATAAAAAAAAAAAAAAAGAGTCATCTCTATTTTAATTAATCCAAGGGGTCAATGTTTTCATAAAAAAAAAAAAAAAAAAAAAAAAAAAAAGGACATCAAGAAGAATATAGCATCACGCTTTCCATGAATTAAATGTCCCTCCTTTGAAAGAATAAATAAGGTCATTAGAAAATTAGTAAAAGTTGGGGACAGCAATCAATGAAGAAGGCACTTGAATATATATCATAGGATTAGGATTAGGTATCATTGAAGTGAACTCATTATCATCACCACCAGCCCCATTATTGATTACTTGTAAAAATGGGAAAACTTCAATTGTTAAAGTATTTAGTAAGGAATGAGAACGGGATGTCAATAAGGAAGATTAAAGGTAAATATTACTATTTGGAAAAAAAGAAGAAAAAAAATTTTTTTTTTTTTTTATTTAATATATCTATCTCTTAAAATATTTACAATTTTATCTCTCTTGACTTTTTTTTTTTTTTTTTTTTTTTTTTGGATTGGACAAATTAAATGTGGATTCAATTTTGATGAAAAATCGTACCATTAGACCTTCCGTTGTTAAGAGTATTGAAGTGGAAACGATAAAGGTAAAGAAGAAATTCAAAATGTAGATCCAATTCGAATGATAATAATTATCCATATGGAGTAATCATTGATGAACGTGAAGAGAAGAGTTTAGATGGCCATTTCGTTCTCTCGACATTTCTAACATATTTTTTTTTTAAATTTTAATGTAAAAAAAAAATTCTTATTATTTTCAAGTATTTATTAATGAATATTAATAAATAAAAGTTTATTCCCATTCTATAAAAAAAATGTTATTATTATTATTATTATTATTATTTTATACAAAAATATTTTTGTTTAAAATAATTTAATATAAAAAAAATATTAATGCATCTATTAAAAAATATATATAAGCCATAATTTGAATATTTACAGAATTATAATAATAATAATAGGTAATAATTATAATAGTAATAATAATAATAATTGGTAATAATTATAATAATAGTAATAATAGTAATAATAATAATAATTGGTAATAATTATAATAATATAATAATAATAATAATAATAATAATAATAATTAGAGTAATTATAAAAAAAAGAAAAAAGATTAATATAATAATTAATAACAACACCAATAATACTAAATTATTACACTAAAATAATTGAATAATTTTAAAGAGAAGTCAATAATGAAGTAATTTACCAATACTTTTCTTTTTTTATTTTATTTTATTTAATTTTTAATTTTATTTTTTATTTAATTTTATTGTATTTTTTATTTTATTTAATTTTATTTAATTTAATTTTATTTTATTTTATTATTAAAAATTTTTTTAATGAATTCAATAATTATAGATTTATTAGTCATTTTCTCAATGTTACATAAAAATATTTTTTATTGTATTCTTTTTCTTTTTATTCTATAAATTGTTCCTTTATCATTATTATTATTATTATTTATTATTAATTTATTATTTATAAACTTATTATTTTTATAATTAATTTAATATGATTTTTAATATATATTATTTTTTTAAATAAAATAATACTTTAATATTTTTTTTTATTATTTCATTTTAATAATAATAATAATATATATATAATATATTTTTTTATTAGATTTTTAATTAAATAATTAATTAAAAATTTAAATATATATTTATACATATATATATGTATTTTTAATAAAATAACTTTTTATTATGATATTGTTTAATTTTTTTTTTTTTTTTGTTTTGTTTTTATTTTTATTTTATTTTATTTTTTTGTCTTTTTTTTTTTTTATTATAATAAAATTAAAATATTTTTTTTTCTGAAACATTTTAATAAAAATTAATTTTATTTTCCCAAATGACAATCTTTTTTTTTTTAAAATTATTTTTTTTTAATTATTTTTTAATTTATTATTATTTATTAAACTTTTTAATTTTATTTTCATTTTTTTTTTTTTATTTTTAATTAAAAATAAAAAATAATAAAATAAAATTAAAAATCAAATTTCAAAAATTAAATAATTAAAAAAAAAAAAAAATCCGATATTGATGGTAAATTTAATAAAATTAATATTACAAAGAAATTTAAGAAGAAATTTTGTGATAAAACAAAAATAATTAAAAAAAAAAAAATTAAACTAAAATAGAAATAAAAAGATCTCTATCATGATGAGAATGTTAATATATATATAAAGATTTACAGATTTAACTGCAATTTTCTCCAAGGTACAGAAAAATGAAGTAAAATAAATTTAATAATTAATAATAAATAATAAATTAAAAAAAAAAAAAATTAAAATTATAGATATATATATATTTATAGATATTTATTTATTTTTTATGGTGTGTGTATTTTTTTTTTTTTTTTTTTTTTAATTATGTAATTTTAATTTCCTAAATTAAAAAAAAAAAAAAAAAAGATTTTATATACATTTTTTTTTATATTTATCTATACATATTTTTTATATTTATCTATACATATTTTATATATTTATCTATACATAATTTATATCTATATCTATATCTCCATATTTATTAGATCTATATATATATATTTATTAGATCTATATATATACTTTATTTTTTTTAATATTTTTTTTATATTATTTTATTTATTTTTAATTTTTTTAATTTTATTTTTATATTCCAAAAGAAGAAATAACTAAATATGATTTAATTATTCTTAATTGAGTAATGAAATGATGAACTAATAAAATTTACATGAAAAAGGAAAAAATTTTTTTTCTCTTTTTTTTTTTTTTTTTTTGATATATTATCACCAAGTTAACTTTTGATGTGTCATTATAAAATTAACAAATAAAATAATAAGAAGAAAATAAGAATATAAAAATAAAAAAAAAATGAAATGAAAAAAGTTTTGTTATTGTTAAAAATTTCTAAATATAATAAAAATAATTTAATAATAATGAATAATGGTCATTTTAGTAAATAATAAAACATTAATAATAATTACAAGAATATTAGTTTTTTATTTTTTTATTTTTTATTTTTTTTTTTTGTTATAATTTTCCATTCTTTTTTTTAAAAAAAAAAATTAAAATTAAAATTAAAAAAATTATTGTCTATTTGAAACGCTTTAATTTATAATTAAAATATGAATTCGAATTTCTATAGTAATAATAATGTATATATCAAATATATACTTTATGTAAAAATGATACATACATTTTTACTTTTTTTTTATTTTTTTTTTATTTTTTATGGCTATAATGATTATTAGATTTTAATTATAGTAATAAAAGTATTATATTAATGATTAATTATCATTAATATTATCAAGTATTAAATATAAATTAGTTGTAACTCTTTAATATTAAAATGATTAAAATCTTTAATTATAAAAATATTATATATTAATTGTTTTTATTTATTATTACTTAATTATAATTGATGTACTATTATTTATTATTGATTGTTTTATTATTCTATCTATATATATATATATATATTTTTTTTTTGTTTCGTTTTAAATTCTTTTTTTTTTATTATTTTTTTTTATAATAAACTTTATCTATTAGTCATTTTTATTTTTTTTATAATAAACTTTATATATTAATAAAAGGGTAAAAAAAAATGGGAAAAAATATTATTTACTGATATATTTATATATTTATTTATGTATTTATATATATATATTAATTTTTTTTTTTTTAATTCATTTTTAATTATTTTATTATTATTATTATTTATTATTATTTTATTATTATTTAATGATTTTCTTTTTTTTCTTTTCTTTTTTTTTTTTTATTTCATTCTTATTTTCAATTTTCTTTTACACTTCTTTTTTTCTTTAAAAAAAAAAAAGAAAAAAAGAAAAAAAAGAAAAAAGAAATGGGAAAATAGAATTAAATTTTTTTTTTCTATTGTAATGTACTTTATTATTTAGTTATTATAGTATTATTTATTATTATTTATTATTTATTATTATTTATTATTTATTATTATTTATTATTTATTATCTATTTATTATTTAATTATTTATTATTTAATTATTTATTATTTATTATTTATTATTATTTATTATTTATAAAAAAAAGTAAAGTAAGGAAGGAAGGAAGGAAAGAATGAAGGAATGATAAAAGAAAAAAAAAAAAAATGAAAAGGAAAATAAAAAGGAAAAAAAAAAAATTAATAATTTAATATATTCGGAATTTTATAAAGTTCATTAATTAATAGATAAAAAAATAATAATAATAAAGACATAAATTTTTTAAAACTCTAATAATCTTAAATTATAAATGATTATGATGATAACTTTTTTTATTTCTTTTTTTTTTTTTTTTTTTGTTTTATATTAGGTGTAGAGAATGTATAAAATAAGCTAAAATCTTAATAAATATATTATTACTTTTTTTTACTTTTTATTCACAGTTAATCTGTGAGAAGATTATGTGTTAACTGTTCCATCCTCGAAGAGGGTTCAAGAAATCAGCGATAAGAGGCTTCATCGTAATAAAGTGGTAATATATAGGGAATGACTTATCTTATTAGCCTTTCTTTGAGAGAGAGGTCTGCATTGATGCCGAAACAATTTCCTTCCCTCTCGTTAGTCCCGGTTTAAAAAAAAAAAAAAAAAGAAGTTTATTATTATATGATATATAATTACTATTATTAAATATGTAATTACAATTGTAAAATATGTTAATTATTACTCTATAAAATGTAATTATTACTCTATAAAAATGTAATTATTATTATTCATTATTATATTTAATTTTACCTTTTATATTATTTATTATTAATTATGATTAAAATTACAAATTATTTATGATATATTAAATATAGATAAACAATATTATTAGTATTATTAAAAAGAAGAATATCATAAATAAATTTGACTTTATATGTATAAATATTTTTTATTTACTTTATTGTTTATTGTTTATTTGTTAAATATTAATTATTATTAGTATTACTATTATTTTTAATGTATGATAATAGTTGTATCATAAATTTTTGTATATATTGAATTTCCTTTTTTGAAGATAAAAAAAAAAAACTAAATTTAAACTGACTAAAATCAAACAAACTTAAAATAAAATTAAAATAAAATTAAAATAAAATTAAAACAGAATTAAAATAAAATTAAAATAAAAAAATCAACATAAAATAAAATTAAATAAAGGAAAAAAAGGAAAAAAAAAAATTTTTTTTAAAATTTACTTTTCTTCTATTTTTTAATTTTTTTTTTTTTTTTTTTTTTTATTATTTTTAATTATTGTTTTTTCTATTGTAACAAAAAAAATTAAAAAAATTTATTTTTAAATTAATTATTTTAATTTAAATTGTTTCAAGTTTATTTAATTTTATTATTTTTTTATTATTATTTTTTGTTATTATTATTATTTATTATTATTTTTTATTATTTTTTTGTTTTTATTATTATTATTATTATTATTTAAATTTTATTTCTATTTGATCATTCAATAATCGAAAATCAAAAATTAAAAAAAAATTAAACAATTAAAAAATTGAAATAAAGCCTCATGTATAGTTTATAAATATATTATTTATAGTTTATGTTTACATAATATATTATTTTATGCATAAACTTTATTTTTTATATATATATATACATTATATGGAGAGGAAGGAAGGAAGAGAGAGTTCACTTTAATGATTTTTTTTTCTATCTTTAATCCTTATTATATTTTATTTCAATTTAATTAATACTTAACTCTTTTATATTACTTCACTGTTTATTTTATTTTATTTTATTCAATCTGTATTTTATATTATATTCAATATTCTACTATTTATTTTATTTTAATTTATATGTTACATAAATACAATGTATAGAGTTTACTTTAATTTTATTTATATATATTACATATACTAATATAGATATATTTATTTTTTGTTTTTATTTTATATTCATTTACAAAGTATTAAGATTTTAATATTTTATTTATTTATTCATTTATATATATTCTATTATTTAAAAATAGTTTTTTTTTTTTTCAAAGCCTATCTTTTTATTATTTAATTTATTTATTTTATTTTTATTTTAAAGGTTTCTTTTTCCTATTTCTTATTTTATTCTATGTTTCATTTCTAAAAAAAAATATATATATATATATATATATATATTATATGTATATATTTATTCCAATAATCATTCAATCTAAATTAAATCAAGTCAAAACTAATTATTAAAAAAAAATTTTTTTTTTTCCTTTTATAATAAAATTTTTTATATTTTATTATTTTTAATAATAAAATAAAATTAAAAAAAAACAAAAAAAAAAAAATTAAAAAAATTTTTATTAATTTTAATTTATCTTAAATGGAAAATTTTTATTTAATTTATTTTTTTAATTTATTTTTAATTTATTTTTTTAATTTAAAAAATTTTAATTAAATTTAATTAAAAATTTAAAATAAATTAAAAAAATTAAAAAAAATGAAAAAAAAATTTATTAATAAACATTTTTTTATTTTTTTTTTTTGTTTTTTTAAAAATAATGAAAATTGGATACTCATAATAACTGGAACAAATGTAATTCTAATTCTATTCATAATATGCATATTAATATGTCAATTAAAACAATGGAACTAATTTTTAATTTTTAAAATGATTAGGACTTTTATTTTAAGTTTAAATTTTTAATCCTTTTCAATGAAAACTTTTACATAAAATTATAAAAAATATTTATGTAATTATTTATTTATTTATTTATTTATTTATTTATTTATTTATTTATTATTCAGTTATTAATTTATTTATTAATTTTTATAATAACAAAAATTTTTTTTTGGTAATTACCCATTTTCCCATCAATTAGGATGTAAAAATTTTTTTAATATTCTCCATAATACAAAATAGATTTTCATGGTATAGATTTCATGAATAGGTAGAATATATTTTTATATGAAGTTTAAAATATTTTATTTTATTTTTATTATTTAATATAATTATTTAATCTTAGAATATAATGATCTATTTTATTTTTACTTATTTATTATTAATTTACCAATATATAAATAAAAAGCTAATCAATTCTATTGTTATTAATATAATTATTTATTTATTAATTAATAATTATAAATTTTACTAATATTTATTAGCAATAATAATAATAATATAATTATTATTAATACATTACTATTTATACCATTCTTTATTATATTATTTTTTTTTTTTTTTTTATGATGATAATAATTAAAAAGGAAAGAAAAATTGAATAATAACATTCAGAATTTATCCATCACATAGGAGAAAAGGTTTTTTTTTTTTTTTTTTTTTTTTTTTTTTTTTTTTTTTTTTTTTAGGATGGATAAAGGGTTTTTTCCTAGTTAGCAACTTGTATCATTTAATAATTGATAATTTTTAAGATCTATTTATTATATTTATCTTTATACTTATTAGTAAATAATATCTATATATGTATATAATATTTATAGAAGTATATGCATGTTGATGAATATGAAAAAAAAAAATAAAATAAAATATAAAAATTAAATATAAAGAAAAAAAAAAAAAAAAAAAAAAAAAAAAAAAAAGAGAGATAAAAGATGTATTTAAAATTATTTAATAAAAATTATATAAAAAATGGATAAGAGAGTACAATCTTATATACGTTATTTTATTTTTTTCTTTTTCTTTATATATATATATATATATATATCGATTGAGATTACACATTCCAATTTTAGTAAGGATAATAATAAAAGAAATAAAAAAATTAATTAAAAGGAAATAATTGATTGACAGCATTAAAAAAATGTATTCTATTTTTTAATTAATATTAGTGGTATTAACTATAAAAAAAAAAATAAAAAATAAAAAATAATTTTTAAAGATTAGAAAAAAGAGGAGGATGTTTTCATCATTTTTTATTTTGTAATCATTTATAAATTATGATTTGAGAGTAATAAAGTATTTATATATAGTTGAATTACTTTTCATGGAGATTATTTTTATTTTTTTTTTTTTTTTAATATTTTTTTTTTAAAGAATTATATTATAAGAAGCTACTTACTATGGTTAGGGAGAAAGGATCAAAAGCAATCAATTCATTCCCAAAAAAAAAAAAAAAAAATGAAAAATAACTTAAAGATCATTTCTAAGTTGATCTGATCAGAGAATTAATAAAAGATTCCTGTAGATGGGAATGGGGATGGTTTGAAATTTTTTTTAGTTGAATTTTTTTTTTTTTTTAGTTGAATTTTTTTTTTTTTTAGTTGAATTTTTTTTTTTTTTTAGGTGCTCTAAGAATTTTTATGATTAAGGAGGACATCATTAATTTTTGTATTTTTTTTTTTTTTTTTTTTTTTTTTTTTTTTTTTCACAAAAATAAGGTTTCCCCTTGATTCAAAGATATCTTGAATCCAACCGTTTCAAATTTCAAATAAGAAGTACAAAATTATGGATATTTTTTTTTTTTTTTTGCTTTGATGAGAGGAGGAAGAGGGACTTTGTCTAAATGAAGCAAAAAAAAAAAAAAAAAAAAGGAAGGCGGTTGGTTGGGTAGTTAAGAGATATTTAAAAATTAAATTAAACCATTTGGTATGGATATCCATGTTTTTTTTTTTTTTTTTTTTTTTTTTTTTTTTTCGGTAAGGAAATTAATGATCGATCAATGATGTTCATATTTTACAGTAATGAATTAAAAATGATCAATCAATATCAATGATGATCTATCTAAGTGACCACTGCTAACTCCCTCTTTAGATTCACTTTAGGTTCAGGTTCAGGTTCAGGTTTAATTATTATAAGTGAAAAAAAAAGTAAAAAAAAAAAAAAAAAAAAAGGAAAGAAGAAAGAAAGAAAGAAAGAAAGAAAGGAAGGAAGGAAGAAAGAAAGAAAGGAAGAAATGACCATTTAAGACAAATTGATCAGTTAACATTGACATTGAAACCTGAGGTGAGGCCATCGGGAAAATGAAAGGAATAAGTGAGATTAATTATTTTAATTTGAAACATGGACTCCCGAGTTCAAAGTAGAAAGGGAGGTTACTAACTTATTCTTTTTAAACAAATCAATTTATCATGAAAGTAACCTAAAGTATAATATTTGTATTATTACAGTTTTTTTTTTATTTTTTTTTTTTTTTTTAGTAACTCCTACTTTTACTCTCCTATTCATTGTATGCTTAATATATAAGAGACAGAGAGAGAGAAATACTTACTGAATGATTAGTTGATTAGTTGGCCCATGGAACCGAAATGAATTAAATCAACCATCGAATTTTGTGGATACCTTCTCCCATCGTTGAAATTCTGTCTTCTTAGAAGATATGAAAGATATATAAAAAAAAAAAAAAAAAAAAAAAAAAAAAATTGATTTAGTATCTCTCCCTTGGACATGAACATAGGCATAGACATAACGAGAAATATCAACAGAAAAAAAAAAAAAAAAAAAAGTGGTTTTTTAAATTACCTTAACTCTTTGATCAATTCAAAAAAATATATATATTTATATAGTTATATAGTTATATAGTTATATATTTCATCGATCGATCAATAATAATTATCATAATATTATTTTTATATATTTATATATTTATATGTTTATTTCTTTAATAAAAATACGTATATACATATATATATATATATATATGATTATTATTTTAGTTAATTATTTTATATTAATTAGAGAAATAAAATATATATATATATATATATATATAATTTTTAATAAAAATAAGTACTATTCACTAAATATAATATATTGTATTAAAATAATATTTCAGTAAATTAATGTATAATTTAATATTCTAGATAAATATATATATATATATATAATAAAAAAAATAATAAAATAATAAAGTTATAAATAATAAATAATAAAATAATGTAAAGTAAAAATAAAAAAAAAATTAAAAACATAGATTCAATTCAATTTAATTCAAAAAAAAAAATTACCTAATAAATAAATAGATTACAATAATAAATAAATCTCTCCCATAAATATCTAAATATCAAAATATTTGAAAAAAAAATCTATATATATAAATTATAATTTAAAAAAAATAATATAAAAATTTTTATATTAATAAAAAAAAAATAATAATATTAAAAATATTAAAAAAGATAAAAATACAAAAAAATAATAAAAATAAAATTTGAAAATGAAAATGAAAAAATAATAATAATAATAATATTTATAATAATAATAATAATTATAATAATTAAATAATAATAATAAGAAGAAGAAGAAGAAGAAGAAGAAGAAGAAAGAAAGAAAGAAAGAAAGAAAGAAAGAAAGAAAGAAAGAAAGAAAGCATAGATAATAAAAAATAATAAAAAATGAAAAACTAAATTTTATAAATTATTTCATGAATTATCTTTTTTTTTTTTTTTTTTTTTTTTTTTAATTCATTTTAAAATAATAATTTATAATAAATTTAAAATGTTATCATCGATATTAATAATAATATTATTATTATTATTAATATTAAAAGTTTTATTTTTTTTTATTTTTTTTCATTATTTAGTATATTAATAAAAGTAAAAATATAATAAATATATAATAAAAATATAATAAAACTATAATAAAAATATAATAAATGATAATTAATGATTAACCTTACATATATTTATGCATGTAAAATTTTTTTTATATATACACAGAGAATATATCAGTTTCATAGGAGGTAAAAAAAATGAATGATTCATAGAAGAAAAAAAAATAAAATAAAATAAATAATAATAAAAAAAAATTATATATATATATATACTAATAATGTAAAATATATATATATACTAATAATGTAAAATATATATATATACTAATAATGTAAAATATATATATATACTAATAATGTAAAATATATATATATACTAATAATGTAAAATATATATATATACTAATAATGTAAAATATATATATATACTAATAATGTAAAATATATATATATACTAATAATGTAAAATATATATATATACTAATAATGTAAAATATATATATATATATATATAGTAATACTATATATTTATTATAAATATTTTATTAAAAGGAAGGAATGATGAGTCAATAAAAAAAATTTTTTTTTTTTTATTTTAGTTTTCTTCTTCCTTTTTCTACTTCTAGAGATTTTGTTTGTTTGGTTGGTTGGTTGGTTAAATTGATAAATAAAATTTACCAAAAAAAAAAAAAAAATATTATAAAATAAAAATAAAAATAAAAATAAAAAATAAAATATATATATTAAATATATTATATAAATTGTATTATATATATAAATAAGTAAATATAGATAAATATAGATAAATAAAAAAGTCCAAATCACCAAATAATAATTAAAATTAAAATTAAAAAAAAAAAAAAAGGTTAAATTTAAGGTTGGGATGAAAAAAAAAAAAGGTCAACAATTAGGCAATTTTTTTTATTTTTTTTTTAATTTTAATTTTATTTTTAATTTATTCAGTAATATATATTTAATATATATCTAATTCTTTTTCATTTATCGAATATATACATAATCTATATATACCTTTATAGTTATCTGTATATAAAACATCTTTTTGTATATAAAGTTAAAATATTAACTATAAATGGTTAACCTATTTGCTACCTATTTGTACATTTCAATTTATGTAAATAAAAAAAATGAAAAAAAAAAAAAAAAAGTTAAATAATTGAAAAAAAAAAAAAAATAATAATAATTTGAAGGAATTTTTAATGATGTTGTAGCCATAATAAAAAAATAAATTATATGACGATAAATAATAGTAAAAAAAAAAAAAAAAAAAAAAAAAAATTATTTATATCAACCTATTTCAATTATTATCAAGAGTAATTATTATTTATGGAAATTTTTTTTATATTATATTATTTGTTTCATTATTTAAATTTATTTTATTATTATTTTATTTTTATAATTATTTATTATTTATTATTTTATTTTAATTTTTTTTTTAAGGAGAAAAATTCTATAAAATGAATATATATGGAATAAGGAGTAAATACATTTCTAAATCAAAAAAACTTTAACCCTTCCATTACAATTAAAATTATTCATAGTTTTTTTTTTCAATTGTTGAGTGTATGATTTAACTTTGGTAATCGAATAAAAAGAAATCCTACTTATTATTATTATTATTATTATTATTATTATTATTATTATTATTATTATTATTATTATTATTATTTTTATGTATTGAATGAAGAGAATCAGAATAAAAAATTAGAACAATAAAAAAAAAATTAAAAAAAAATAAAAAGAAAAGTGTAAAAATAATATTAAAATATATATATATAAATAGGAATATATACATAAATATTAATATTAAAAATTCAATATATAAATAGTTATATTATAAATATTTATATTTAAATAAATAGATACATAAATAAAGAAGATTTATTTCTCCATATGAAATATTAACTTTAAAAAAAAACACTTTTAAATGTATCAATATGAATTATCATTACATAAAATTAATTAAAAATATTTTATTTATTGTTTTTTTTTTATTGTGTAGTTATAAATAAATAAATAAATAAATAAGAATAAAAAAAAAAGAAAGAAAGAAAGAAAGAAAAGTTAATTAAACTGAATGTAGAAATATTTTATTAAAAATATTTATAGATATATATATATTTTATATAAAATACTTTTAATGGTTTAATTTTTTATTTTATTTTGTTTTATTTTATTTTTAATGTTAATGAATAATCGAAATAAGGCATTAATCCTTTTTTTTTTTTTTTTTTTTTTTTTTTTAAATTTAATCAAATAAATATTATAAATATATACTTTTTATATTTTTTTCTTTTTTTGAAAAAAAAAATAATAATAATAATAGTAATAATAAAATAATGATTAGGATTGGATATTTTAAAAGTAATGGATAATTCTGTAAAAATACAATGAAAGAAAAAAAATCAATACTATTTATGATATATTATTTCCTTTATCAAAAAAGGTTAGATTTACTTTTTGAAAAAAAAGTAAATTTTTTTTTTTTTAAATAATTTAGAGATAAATATTTTAAATATACATCTAGATATATTATATAAACCAAGATTATATTTAAAATATATATAAATAAAAATAATTATAATAATAATATATATATATATAATATATCTTTTTATATATACTATATAAAAAGATAGTACTATATAAATCTAAGGCATATTATATATTTAAATGTCACTAAAAATTAAAAATAAAAAATTTTATTTTTTTTTTTTTTTTTAACACTCTCCACCAAAAAAAATTATTTATTTTTTTTTAGGAAAAGTAATATATAAATATATATTTTTATTATATATATATATATATATATATATATATATATAAAAGTAATAATAAAATTAAAAAAATAATAACATATTTATAAAAACATATTTATAAATAATAATAAAATATATATTCTCTCTCTTTCTTTCTCTCTTTTTATTCTCTCTCTTTCTTTCTTTCTTTCTTTCTTTTTATTATCATTTTATATAATTTTCCCAATTTATATATCTATATCTATATTTTTTCTCTCTCTTTTTTTTTTTTTTTTTTTTTTTTTTTTTTTTTTTTTTTTTTTATTTGTTAGAAATAAATAAAAAAAATATTTTATATATAATACTATTTTATATATAATACTATTTTATATATAATACTAATAATAAGAAGATTACAATCTCTCTTAGTTAGTGATTACAATAATAACAGCAAGATTATATTTCACTGAGTGATTATTATAATACTAATAATAAAAGGATTACCATCTCTATTCGTTAATGATTATTATAATAATAATAATAAAAAGATTATAATCTCTATTATCAATAATAATAATAATAATAATAATAATAATATATTAAATTATAATGAATTAAATAGATCGAGAGGTCATCCAATGAATGAATATCTATTCATTCAATTAATTGATTCTATCTATTTTTATTAATTCATTAAAAAAAAAAAAAAGCAATACAATTCATTTGTTAGGAAAGAGAATAGAATTGGAGAGAGAGAAAAAAAGAGAATGTTACAATGCCCTAAAAGTCTATTATTATTATTTTTTTTTAGTTTTTATTATTTTATTTTTTATTATTTTATTTTTTTTTCCATTTAAAAAAAAATAATTATCCATAGAATAAGTATTTATTAATAATATATTAATAATATAATGATATTATTTTTTTTTTAATATTTTTTTTTTTTTTGAAAAAAAAAAAATAATAATAATAATAATAATAAATGGAAATACCAAAATAAGATGGAAAATTTTAATGAGATACAAAAAAAACTATAATTTTTCTTTTTGGAAAATATAATTTTTATTATTTTTATTTTTATTTTATATATATATATTTTTTTTTATGTATACTATGTATACTTTTTTTTTTTTTTTTTTTTGTAGACCATTATATAAATAGTGAGAAATAAAATTTTATTTTATTACCGAAAAAAAAAAAATAGAATATAAAGTTAAAAATGAATTAAAATAAAAAGAAAATAAAGAAAAATGAAATAAAATAATATTCTATAAAAAAAATATATATATATATATATAAATATAAATAATAATGAAATTTATAATATATAGATATAGAGATATACAAAATGAGAATGGAGAAGATGATAATAAAGTTAATAAAATGGAAAATAAAATGGAAAAAAAAAAAAAAAAAATTTTTTTCTCTCTCTCTCTTATTTTCCCATTTTCCTTTAGGCTAAATACTTTTACTATTTACTTATTATTATTTATTATGAGTACTATTATTATTACTATTATTATTATTATTGCTATTATATAAAATTTTTTTTATGTGAAAAAATACATAAAAAGAACATATATACTATATATGGTTATAAAGATATAAAAAAAATAATAATAAATCATAATTAAATTGTATTTATAATAATAATAATAATAATAATTAAAATTTATTTATAATAATAAATAATAATAATAATTAAAATTTATAATAATAAATAATAGTAGTAATTAAATCTTATTATAAATATAATCTAATTATTATTGTAATAATAAATAAATAATAGTAATAATAATAGTAAATAAGGAAATCAATCAATTAATCATTTATTTATCGATAGATTGATTTATTCCAGGTGAAGGTGTACAAAAAAAAAAAAAATTTAAAAAAAAATTTAAAAAAAAAAGTTTTAAAAAAAAACAATAATAATTAATGGATATAAATGGAAAATAAATTAATGAAGATTAAAAAAAAAAAAAAAATTAAAATTAAAATTAATTAATTAGAAAAAAAAAAAAAAAAAAAGATGATTAATAACAGATAATAATAAATAATAATATTAATGATTATACTAATAAAAGATTAAAAGTTAAGTTTTAATAATTATAATAATAATAATAAAAGATTAAAGTTTAATAATAAAAATAATAAAATAATAAATGATAATAATTATAATAAATAATAGTATTATTATTATTATAATTATTATTATTATTATTATTTGAAAATAAAAATAAAAATCAATAATAATGATTACAGTTAATAATTTAGATCGATTAAAAAAAAAAAAAAAAAAAAAAAGTAACCTAAACTATTAGAAAAAAATAATTTCAAAGTTAGAAATAAGTTTATAACATTAGAAATGAATTATAATATGAAAATTATTTGACAAAATAAAAAAAAAAAAAAAAAAAATAAACATATAATAATAATAATAAAAATAGTAGTAGTAGTAATATCAGATAGTAATAATAATAATAAGTAGTAGTAGTAGTAATAATAAGTAGTAGTAGTAATATCAGATAGTAATAATAATAATAAGTAGTAGTAGTAGTAATAATAAGTAGTAGTAGTAATATCAGATAGTAATAATAATAATAAGTAGTAGTAGTAGTAGTAGTAATAACAGAAATAACAGATAATAAAAATAATAAATAATGAGAGATACTAAAAAAGGAATAAAAAATTTTATATCAAATAATATGCATTAATGAATCTAGTATAATTGCTTAAAAAGGAAAAAAAATATAAATATAAAAAAAATTATTAAATAATAAATAATAATAATTTAGATTAAATTCGTAGTAGCAATAATAATAATAATAATAATAATATTAATAAATATAATAAAATAATAATTTAGATTGAATTCGTATTATAAATAATAATAATAATAATAAAGGATTGAATTCGTAGTATAAATAATAATAAATATAATATTAATAATAATAAAGGAATAATAAAATAATAGTAATAAATAATAATAATTTTAATAAAATTAAATTAAGAAAAAAAAAATTTTTTTTTTTTATTTTAGTTCTCTTTCTTTTTTTGGAAATCATTTAATATTGATCAAATCAAATATGAATATATAAATGTATAAATGTGTAAATGTAAAATATAAATATAAATATAAATATAAATATAAATATAAATATAAATATAAATATAAATATAAATATCATAAATATATATAAATATAAATATAAATATAAATATAAATATCATAAATATATATAAATATAAATATAAATATAGATATAAATATAAATATAAATATAAATATAAATATAAATATAAATATAAATATAAATATAAATATAAATATCATAAATATATATAAATATAAATATAAATATAATAAATATAAATATAAATATAAATATAAATATAAATATAAATATAAATATAAATATAAATATAAATATAAATATAAATATAAATATAAATAAATATAAATGCAAATATAAATATAATATAAAATGTAAATATAATATTAATAAAGTAAAAAAAAAAAAAAAAAAGAATTTGAAAGTTTTAATTTTTTTTTTATCTTTCCTTTTTATTATTATTATTATTATTATTATTATTATTTTGTAATATTTTTATTCTTATTTTAATTTCTTATTTAATTTTTAGTAATTTTTTTTTAGTAATTTTTAATTATTATTATTATTATTTTTATTTATTTTAATTTAAATTTTTTATTTTATTTTATTTTAATTTTATTTTAATTTTATTTTTATTCTAAATCTATTATTTTTTTCCATGTATAGTAAGTTTTGGCTGTTTTTTTTTTTTCATTTTTATTTCTTTCTTTTTTTTAAACTAGTTTAATAATATTATTTTTGATGACTTTATTTAATTTCTATATATATCTAATTTTTTTCTTTTTTTTAATTTTATAGTGATGTATAATATATTTAATTTCTATTCCTTTTTTTTTTTTTGTATTCTTTATATGTTGGTATAATACTATATATTAATTTTAATAAAATAAATAAATAGATAGTTATTAATTAATTAAATAAATATAATATAAATATAAATAGATGTTAAATAAATAAATAAATAAATTAAAATTATTAAAAAAAAAAATGTCACACATTCTATCTTTTTAATTTATACTGAAACAAAATAAAATAAAAAATAAATAAAATTAAAAAATTAAAAAATTAAAATTAAATTAAAAATAAATTAAAAATAAATAAAATTAAAAAAAATTAAAATTAAATTAAAAATAAATAAATAAATGAAATAAATTTAAATAAATAAACAAAAATGAATAAACAAAAATAAATAAAAATAAATAAAAATTAATTTAATAAATAAATAAATTAAATAAATAAATTAAATAAATAAATTAAATATATAAAAATAAATTAAATAAATATTTAAAATTATTGAAATATTTTTTTTTACCAATTTTTTTTTTCTTTTTTTACAAAGTCATATTACCATCTATTGTAAAATTATGGCTGTTTTTTTTTTTTTATACCATCTTTTTATTATTTTAATCTACAATATTATTATGGTTATAAATCTTTAGAAAAAAAGAAAAAAATGTTTCATTCCATAGTAATGATTTTTTTCCTTTTTTTCTTTTTTTTTTTTTTTATTTCATTTTATTAGTTTTAATTATCACGAAAGGAGATTAAATTAAAGTTAGTTTTTAAAAATTCATATTAAAAATTTTTTTATTTTATTTTATTTTATTCAGTCCACATAATAAATACTTTAACTATATTTTATATTCTATACTCTATAATAATACTAATAAATCATAACAGCAACAACAACAACAATAATAATTAATCATAACAATAAATCATCACAACAACAATCATTATAATAAAAATAGTAATACTCATTATTTATTAATTATTAGTTATTAATAATTATATATTTATTAAATTTTTTTTTAATATACTTTAAACTAGGAACTCTTTAAAATTTTATAAAAAAAAAAAAAACAATGGAGCTTCATCATCATATTTTTTTTTATATATTAAAATGTTTTAGTTGTTAATAAATATTTTATTTATTTTAATTATAAGGATCTTTTTTTTTATTTGCTTAATATTAATTAATTAAAACTAAAAAAAAAGTAAAAAAAAAAAAACTTTTATTTTATTTTATTATAAATAATTATATTATTATTAATATGAAGGTTTATATTATTATTCATATGATAGAATATCATTATTATTATTATTAATTATTATTGTTAACATTTCTAATTTTTTTATTTTATTTTTATATTTTATTATTAGTTTATTAGTTTAAGAATAGAAATCATAAAAATCAACCATTAAAAAAGTATAAAAAAAAATTATCTATAAAAAAAAATTATATATAAAAAAAATTATATATAAAATAAAAAATAAAAGTAAAAAAAAAAAAAAAAAAAAAAAAAAAAAAAGTTGTGACATCAACTTTTCAATTTTTTTAATTAAAAAA
>JACVTC010000111.1:7500-35000 GCA_016946835.1 Neocallimastix lanati (nom. inval.) | reverse complement strand
ATAAAGTTAAAAAATTAATAAATAAATATATTAATTTTATATTTTAATCTATATTGTTATTGAATGGAAAAGATTAAATAATTTGAGAAATTTTCCCATTAATAAAAAAAATTAATAAATAAAAAAAATAAAAATTTAAAAAATTAATACATTTTTAAAAAGAATATAATAGGATTAAGATTTAACAATTTAATATATATTGAGTCAATTAACATAATATAAAAATTTAATATGATATCTACATATACATATATATACATATATATATATTTTTTTTCAATAGGTTAAAGAATAAAAAAATTTAATTTTTTATTTTTTTTAATCAAAGGAATAATAATGAAATAAATTTTTTTATCATAAATTTGTAAAAATATAGATTTAATATCTTTTAATTAAAAATAAATGAATGTTTCAGAATTTAAATTAAAAAGTTTAAATAAATTAAAAAAAATAATTATTGAAATTTATTAAAAAAATTAAAAATAAATATAAATAATAATAATAATAATAATATATAAAAAAAAAACAATGAAAAAATTTAAAAAAAAAAAAAATAAACATTTTTTTTTATTGATGGATGAATTTTATTTGAAATTTTTTATAATTTTTATAATTTTTTTTATATTTTTATATATATATATATATTTTTTTTTTTAATTTTTAAATTTTTTAATTTTTTTTTCATAATTAATAAACTCATTTATAGATATTAATAATATTATTAAAATTTTCATCCTAATGATTAAAACAACGTTTTTTTTTCTTTTTTTATCTTCTTATTTTTATTTTTATTTTATATTAAAAAAACAGAAAAATTTTATTTTATATCATTTATTAATTCCATTGGATAGTTTTATAATTTTAATTAAATCGATCTCCTTAAAGAGTTATATATTCAACTTTTTTTTTTATTTTATTTTAATATTTGGCTTTTAAAATTATAACCAGATTATTTTTATTATTTATTTTATTATATATATATATATATATATATATATTTTTACTTTTATTGTTATTAATTATTCATTTCATTAAATTTAAGATTAAATATTTTATTTTAATTTAAGGATAAGGTTACATCAAAAACGGTGACTCTCATCCAAAATTTTTAACTTTTATATCGATATGTATATTTAACAAAATTTATCAAATTAAAACATGATTATCCAATTCTTCATATCTTCATAAAAAAAAAAAAAAAAAGGAATAATTCTATTATTAATACTAATATTATATTACTAATACTAATAAATATATCTATATATTTTTTTAAAACAATATTAATAATTATTATTACTTTAACTTAAATAGTGATAAGAATATTAGTTTTTAATGAAAGAATAAAAATTAAAAATAATTGTCAAAAAAAAAAAGTTAATAAGAATTGTTAATAATAATAGTAATAATACTATAAATAATACTAATAATAATAATTAATAAATTATAATTAATAATTATAAATCTTCTTTAATAGTCTAAAAAAAACTATTAAAAAAAAATTCAATTTTTTATTATAAAATAATATATTCTTTCTAAATAAATTAAATATTTTTTTTTAATTAAAATTTATTAAAATAATTTTTGTTTTTGTTTTTTGTTTTTATTTTAATTTTTTTTTTGTTTTAGTTTTTTTGTAAATGATTCCTGAAAAAAAAAAAAAAAAAAAAAAAAAGTTGAATTTTTCATAATGGAAATTAAAATAAAATAATAAAAAAAAAAATTTAATTTAAATTTTTTTTTTTCTTTATTATTATTAAATTTATTTTAATTAATTAATTTAAACAATTAAATTAATTAAAATAATTTGTTATCATTTAAAGTTTTAATATAAATAAAGGGCAATCCTTTTATATTACCAAATAAAGTTTATTTTTTATTTTTTATTATCTTTTGTATATTTTATTATATTTCATATATTTTATTTTATTTTATTATATTTTATTGTATTTACTTTTTATTTTTTATTTATTTGTATATTGTAAAGTATTAATATTTTAATAATTATAAATTTTTATAATTATTAAACAATGTATTTAATACCATTTATATATAAATTTAAATAGAAATTTAAAATGAAATAAAAATAAAATGGATACATTAATTTTATTTTATTAAAAAAAAAATATATATTAATATAAAATATAAAATATAAAATATAAAATATAAAATATAAAATATAAAATATAAAATATAAAATATAAAATATAAAATATAAAATATAAATATTTATATTTAAACATATTTTATCTACACTTTATATCTTTAATAACATTTTATTTTTATTTTATATAATCTTATTAATTTGACTTTTCAATTCATATTTCTCTATTTCTATCTCTTTTATTTTTTTATTTATCTTTATATTTTTTTTTATTTATTTATTTTATGTTATGATTTTAAATTTTTATTGTTATTTCTTTTTTTCTATATTTTTTTTTTAATAAAGAAACTAATAAAAAGAACAATGTAATGTGAAATATTTTATAAAACTGTGATTTATTTTATTTATAGATAAATAAAATTTTTTTTTTATATTATTTATATTTTTAATTATTTTATTTTTTTTTTATTTTATTTTTAATTAATTTATTATTTTAATTAATGTATTGTTTTTTATTATTTATTATTTATTATTTATTATTATTTTTTAATTGTTTAATTGTTTATTATTTATTTATATATTTATTTATTTATTATTTATTTATTTAAAAAAAATAAAAATAAAAATAAAATAAAAATAAAAAAAAAAAAATAGAAAAATTAATTAATTATTATATTTAATTAATATGAATATAAATATTAATATTTATATTTAATAAAAGAAAAAAAAAAGTGTTACGTCATCACACAATGAAAAAAAAAATATAATAAAATATTATTATTTATTTTATTATTTATTTTATTATTTATTTTATTATTTATTTTATTATTTATTATTTATTATTCTTTTTTTTTGTATTATTTTATAATTTTTGTTCAAAAAAAAAAAAAAAAAAAAAAAAAAAAAAAAATTCAATATTATATATTTCCTTTTTTATTATTTTATTTATTATTTTTTATTTATAAAAAAGGAAAGCCTTAAAATCAATCCATCAATCAATTTATAAAACAAAAAAAAAAAAATTCTATTTTTATTTTCAATCACAGCCATTGGATATGAAATGTGAGTTGTATAATCCATCAAGTTTTTTTTTTATTTTTCTATATTTTTTTTTATTTTTTTTTTTTTATTTAATGTTTCGTTTAAAAGTTTTATTTTAACTACAGTTTTATTTGATTTATTTATTTATTTATTTATTTTTTATAAAAATAAATTATTACTAATTAATATTTTCTTGAGAATATTTATAAAAAAAACAAGTTTAAATAACAAAGAAACAAACAAACAAATAATTTTCCTTTTTGATTAAAAATAAATTATTTTTAAATGTTATGAAAATAATATCTTTTTTTTTTTTTTATTTTAATAATGTATTTATAATTTTTTATTTTATAATTTTCATTTCATTTCATTTTTTTTAAAAAAATAATTTTTTTTTTCTTATTATTAAAATAAAAATAGTTATAATATATATATAAATATTAAAAAATAATAATAATAATAATAATAATAATAATAATAATAATAATAATAATAATAATAATAATAATAATAATAATATAAAATAAAACTATTCATCAAATCTTAATAAAATATTATTAAAAACAAAAAAAAAATAAAAATAAACTTTTTTAACAAAAATAACAAAAAAAATTTTTTATTTTATTTAATTTTATTAAATTTTATTTAGTATTATTAAATTTTATTTAGTATTATTTTTTTATTTTATTTTATTTTATATTATTTTATATTTATTTAGTATTATTTAATTTTTTTATTAAAATTTCCATTATTATATTATAAAATGATTAAAATAAATGAATATCTAAAACAAATTAATATTAAAATAATCAGTGATCGTCAAATCATTTAAAATAAAATTTTATATATACTAAAATAATAATAAATAATAATTATAATAAAAAAATAAAAAATAAAATATTTTTTTTTATATATTTCTATATTTCTATATTTCTATATTTAATATTTTATTATTTTATATTTAATATATATTTATTTTATTTTATTTTATTTTTTTTTTTAAGAGAAAAGACATTAAATAAATCAAAAAGGGTTAATTATTAAAATAATTAATCGTTTTTATATATATTTTTATATATATAAAAATATATATAAAAACGATTAAAAATTAAAATAACTATTAATAAATGTAAAGTACTAAAAAAATTAATTTTTAAACAAAAAATAATAATAAAAATAAAAAATATATATATGTATATATGAGATAAATAATAATAAAAGATATAACCAAAAATTATAATATAAAATGTAACTATAATAAATAATTATAAACAATTTAAATAATAATAGAAGTTTTAATTAAAAATAATTATATAAAGTATAATTATAATATATAATTATCTTAATATCAATCGATAGGAATTGAATAGAAAGGGAAATAAAAAAAAAAAAAAAAAAGTAAATTTAAACATATATATAAAAAAAAAAAAAAAAACATAAAAAATAAAAATAAAAAATAAGATTATATTAAATTAAATATATATATATATTTTTTTTAATCTATAATAAACTTTAATCTTAATCATAATACTAAATGTCTAACTATTATAATGTCCAAGTCAGAGCAAACAAAAAAAAAAAAATAATAATATTAAATTAGGGCTTCCTTCTATTATTCTAATAGATTATACCATTTAATTATTCCATTTTTTTTTTTTTTCAATTTATTTTATTTTGAATAAACAAAAAATATTAATTCATTACTGTCGATCTTTTTGTCAATCAATTAAATTATAAATTAAAGTTTCAAGATACGGAAAATAAAAAAGTTTATTTGTATGAATACCAATATTATTATTTAATTATTTATTATTTATTATTTAATTATTTATTATTTATTATTTATTATTAATTATTTATTATTTATTATTTATTATTTATTATTCCATTATTTATTATTTATAATTTATTATTTATTATTTATTATTTATTATTTATTATTTACTTATTTACTTATTTATTATTTATTATTTATTATTTATTATTTATTATTTATTATTCAATTATTTATTATTCAATTATTTATTATTTATTATTTATTATTTATTATTTAATTATTTAATTATTTATCAATAAATACTCTTTTATTATTTATTATTTATTATTTATCAATAAATACTCTTTTATTATTTATTATTTATTATTTAACTATTATTATTATTATTATTTATTATTTATTATTTATTATTTTTTTTATTATTATTATTATTATTATATCTATGTTACTACTATTATTATTAACTCTATACTATATATTATCATAATTATTAACTACATACTATATACTATTATAATTATTATAATGATAAATAATTAGTTAAAATAATTAATATTATTAATGTTTATTACTACACCTTTTACTACTTTTTATTATCTTAAACCTTTTTCTTTTTATTAATATATATAAATAGAGATATTTTTTTTTTTTAAATAATAATCATAAGATTTCATCATTCATAATATTAAAACAAAAAAAATAAAAATTATTTTATCACAAAATATATTTTAATTTTATTTTATATTAAATTTTCCTTTTACGGAAAATAAGAATTTCTTTTAATAGATTAACTGTTCATTGGGAGAAATCGGAATTTTTATTATTTAAATTTTTTTATTTTTTATTAATTATTTTTTATTATTATATTTTATATTTTTTTAAAAATAAAAATATATAAATAAAAATATAAAATAAATAAAAAAATAGAGTTTAATTGTTATTATTTGATATTTTATTTATTTAATATTTATTTAATAATAAATTTTATTATTATTATTATTGTTTATTTTTATTTTATTTTTATTTTTATTTTTAAATTTTATTTATAATTATAAAATAAAAAAAAAAAATAAAAAAACAAAATCTTAAATCTTATTATTAAAATCAAAATTGAAATTAATAATAATAATTATAATAATAATAATAATGATTATAATTTTTTATATTTTATATTTTATATTTTATTACTTATATTTTTTATTATAATTATTTTTTTTAAAAGCCGCATATCTTCTACTTAAAATAATTATTATATAGGTTAAAAAAAGTATTAATAATAACTACTTTTAATGATTTAAAGAAAAATGATTAAAGAAATTGGGAATGAATCATTTAAATATGCTCAATATAGAAAATAGGTTTTTAATTCTTATTTAATATTCATCATATATATATATATATATATATATAGAATTATTAAAAAAAAAAACCGTTTCAAAATTATATATCTGTGTATAATTTTTATTATTATTTATTATTTATTATTATTATTATTATTATTATTATTATTATTATTATTATTATTATTTTTCATTATTTAATAAAGATTGGCGTTTAGTAATCATTTCTTCTTCGTCTTCTTATTATTATTTTTCATTATTTAATTTTAAGATTGTCATTTAGTTATCATTTCTTCATTCCACAATACTATTTTATTTTATATTTTATTATAATTTTTTTTACTTTATTTTATTATTATTTTATTATTATAAGGATTAAATCAAGGATCGATTTTTAATATTTAGTAATGATTAATCATTTGAATTTAAGGTTAAAAAGCGCCAAAGAAAATAAAAATAAAAAATATAGAATTAATACTAAGAGAAAAAGAAAAAAAAAAAATTTTTTTTATTTTTTATTAATAAAATATAAATTTAATTTATTTTTTAAATGATTCTAATAGTACTAATAATAATAATAATAATAATAATAATACTGATAATAAATAGTAAAAAGTTAATAATAATAATTTGTAATAATATTAATAATAATAATAGTATTAATAGTAATAAGAATAATAATAGTACTAATAATAATAATAATATTATTATTATTCTTAATTATTATTCATTATATAATTTATTATATATTTCCATAAAAGTATTACTTTTAATATTAAGAATACTATTACTTTTAGACACAAAAAATTATATTTATATAAAATATATATAGAGATATTAACTCTCTATGAATAAATATATAAACATATAACTTTTTTTTTTTAGATACATAAATAAATAATAAATAATAAATAATAAATAATAATTAATTGTGAATATGTAATAATAAATAATAAATAATAAATTATGAATATGTAATAATAAATAATAAATAATAAATAATAATAAATAATGAATATATGTATGAATTTATATGTATATATACAAATAAATATAATTAAATATAGTGTTAAATATTATATATATTGATAATTATATTCCACTCTATATAGATTCATATAGATAAAATAGTTTTTTTTTTTTTTTAATTCAATTTTGCTGTTTTTATTATTATTTATTAAATAATTATTTAGTTAATTGTTAATATATGTATCAATATATATATCCATATATTATTTGTTTTAAATGTCTTTATTATTTTTATATAATTTTAATTTAAAATTTATATTGAAATAATAAATAATGTATATAAAGCAATATATATAATAATAGAATTAATTTATGCTTCCATTTACTTATTAATAAATATTTTAGTTTATAATTGATTATTAAAAAAAAAAGTTTATCCTAAAATTAAAATAAATATAAATATAAATATAATATATATTTATATATAATATATTTATATTCATATTATATGTATTATTTATATGTTATATTTAATATTTAATATAATCCTAATATATTTATATATATTAAAATAATATTTTAAATATATTATATATTTTAAACTTTTTAATCATTTATTTTTTATTCTAAGAGGATGACAATAATAACTTTTTAACTATTTTTGGGATTAAACCTTATTTATTATAAAAATAATGAAATGGTTTCAAAATCCTTTTTTTTTTTTTTTCTCTCTCTTTTTTTAATTTTTTTTTAATATTAATCATTAACTATTAATTATATATATAAAATAAATTAAATCATTTAATAATAAATAAACTCTTTATATATTAAAATATCTTTCCATTTTTTTTTATTTTAATTTTTTTATTTATTTAAATTTTATTATTTAATAAATAAATTAAAAATAATTTATTAATAATTAATTTATTTATTAAATATTATTTAATCTTATTTAATAATAATTTAATTTATTAATTTTTTTTTTAAAAAAATTTAAATTAAATTAAATTATTTATAAATAATAGAATTATTAAAAATTAATTTAAATAATAATTATAATAATAATAATAATAAAAAAAATTACCAATTTTTTTTTTATTGATTTAAACTTAAAATATTAATAAAAATATATGGTGAAATTTTTTTTATATATAATAATTATAATAATAATAATAAATATATTTTTATATTTATTTATTTTTATTATATTTATTTATTTTATTTTTTTTTTTTATTTTTTCAATTATTTCAATTTGGATATTTTAATTATTTAAATATTAAATATTAAATATTAAATATTAAATATTAAATATTAAATATTTAATATGATAATTAATTATTATTTAAAATTTATTTTTTATTTTATTTTATTTTATTTTTATTTCAATTTTTTTTTTTTTTTAAAAAATCATTAATTTCCATTTTCATATAAATATATCAAGGTTTTTCTTTACTTTTTTTTTTTTTTTTTTTTTCTTCACTTTTTCTTTTTATTTCATTATTTATTTCATCAATCATTTCATTTTATTTCATATCATTTTTTTTTATTTTTTTTATCAATAATTTTAATTTTCGACTTTACATAATTATATTTATTATATAATAAGAAAGAATTTTTTTTTTTACTTTTTAATATTATTATACTTTTAAAAATTCTATTTAATTAAACAAAAAAAATATTATTAATAATATTCTTAATATTTTTATATTAAATAGAGTAAAAAAAAAATTATCGTATATCGTTAGAACCATTTAAAAAAAAAAAATTTTTTTATTAGAACCTATTAGAATAAAAAAAATTTTTTTTTTTTATTAAAAATTATTAATTATAAAATTAGAATAAAAAAAATTTTTTTTTTTTTATGATTTGATATCCAAGAAAAAAAAAAATTTTTTTTTAAATATATTTTTAATAAAAAATCATCATAAAATAACTATTTGAATAATAAAAAAAATTTTATTTTTTTGTTATATGAAGTATTTATAACTTAACAACCATTAATAAATTTAAAGAAAATTAGATCGCTATTACCATAATTATTTTATTATATAGTTTTTTTTTATTTATTAAAGTATAAGAAAATAAAAAAAAAATGGAAGAAACATTATTTGAAAATCCACTTAGTATTTATCTTTCTAAACAAAGAAAGTTTAAAAATTTAGTAAAAGATGTTCAAAAATCTTTAAAATCAAAGGAATATAAACAGAAAGGTTATTCCTTTGATGAATTTATTAAGAAGAAGTGGAATATCTCTAAGGCTCAAGCTTATCGTTATTTAATCTCCGCTAAGGTCATCGATCAATTAAATGAATTCGATATTCAACCTTGTAAGTGAAATGAATTTCAACACCAATTATCACTTTTAACCTTTTATTTCTTTTTTTTCTTTTTTTGTACATAAACTATTTATATATAGATAGTTTATAGAATGATATTATATATCATCTCTATCCTACATCAATATAAATATTTTTTTTTAAATATAAACTATAAATTAATCAAAATATATATTAATCCTTTTTAAATATTTTATTAATTAATTAAATAATTAAAATTTTTTTTTTTCTAATTTTATATATACTTTTTTTATCTTTACTTAAACAAAATAGCTTATGAACGTTTATGTAGATCATTATATAACTATGCCAAGACCCCACAACAAATGAAACTTTTATGGAGTACTATTCTTAAGAGAGCTAGAAGTAGACCTGATTGTATTAACAGTTCTCATGTTACTAAAATTTGGAAGGAACTCTATATGGATGAAAAATACGCTCATATTTGTAACTATGAAAAGGAAATCATGGATAAGGTGGAAAGATCCTTAAATAACTATTCAAGAAAAATGAAACTTAAACAGATGAATGCTAACGCTCTCGTTAATGGTACCACCTCCGTAAATATGAATATGAATATGAATATGAATATGAATATGAATGTGAATATGAATACCAATACTAGTACCAGTACCAATATTAATGGTAACTCCACCCTCTCCTCCTCCTCCTCTACCTATCCTCTTATTCAAGAAGCAGATGCTAGCTACTATCAAACTCCAAATAATACTCCTCAAAATTCAATCCTTCATCCTAGCCATGATCAATACAGTCCCTTAATGAAAAATAATCAATTACAGGTCATCACTTACGATCATCCAACGACAGCACCTGCCAACGGTGTAATCTCTAATCTCAATGGTTACCCTACGACCCCATATCCTCAACAACAATATACCACCAATAATCAACCAGGAAATTCACATATTCCTTCTCCTCCTGTCATTACCGTTTCTCTTGATCAATATGGTAATAAAATCACTTATAATAATAATTTTCAAGTGAATACCCCATTGTCTCCTGTCAGTAATCATAGTCCTTTAGGTTACAATGAAAATTCAATGAAAACAAATACACCACCTGCCAATGTTAATGTTAATGTTAATGCGGTCACTCCCACGACTCCTTTCCATCCTCAAAATCAAATGCCAACTACCATCATTTATCAACAACAACCTACTCCAACTCAAACTCCTCTTCACAGCAAATCTTCTGAATTTATTCATGGTCCAAGTCCCTTAACTACTCCCACTCAATATCAATTTTCTACTTCTACCCCCTCCTCCTCCTCTTCCTCCTCTACCACCACCACCACTTCTACAACTACTACGACAACGGTTACCAATAATAAAACGAATAACACCAATACGCTATCACCTCAAAATCAACACATTCCACAATATTCCTATCCACCACCACCACCACCACCACCATCACAAACCAATACTCCCATTCAATATCAATATAATATTTCACCATCAAATGAAATCCCTTCTTCCACAGGAAATCCTGGTAATGTTAATGTTAATGTTCGTGTCAGTGGAAATCCTCTTCCTTTACAAACTTTTAATTATCAATCCACTGCCACCACTACCACCACTAACCTTCCACCAAAAGTAGCCTACCCTACTACTCAATATTCCTATTCTCAATCCATTCTAAACTATCAGGAGGCACAACCCTCTCAACCTCAACCCCAACCACAAACAATAATCTATTATGAACCGATGGAACAACCGACCAATAATATTATGATTAATACTACTACTAATGGAAATAATTTTTATTATACAAATTAAAATTAAAAATAATCATAAAAAAAAAAAAAAAAAAAAAAAAAAAAGAATTATATAATATTAACTCGAATTATCGAAAAAATTTTTATTAAAACTCTATAGAAATATATATATATATATATAAAATATATAAATATTAAACAAAAACGAAAAAATCAAAAAAAAAAAAAACATTTTAATATTTAAATATAAATTTTATATATATATATATATATATAAATACATAAAAAAAAATAATTTGTATATAGATAGAAATTAATTCCATTATTATTATTAGTATTTTTTAAATTTTATTATTATCAAAGATAAATTTTTTTTTTTTTTTTTATAATTTTTTCATAATTAATTTTTTTTTTTTTTTTTTTTTTTTTTTAATTTTAAAAACAAAAAAAAAAAAAAAATAGATATAGAAATAATTTTTTTTATTAAAAATAAATTATAATAAGGAAAAAAAAAAAAAAAGATAAAAAAAAATGTTTTATTTTTTTTATTTTTTTTTTTTTTTTTATCCATTTAAAAAATTTTTTTTTATTAATACTAATTTCATAATTTAGTTTTATTTAATTTTTATTTTTTTTTTTTTAAAAGTATAATTAATAATGAAAAATATTTAGCTTTAATTTTTTTTTTTATATCTTTTTTTTTAAAAAAAAAAAAAAAAAACTATTCAACAAAAAAAAAAAAAAAAATAATAATAATTTATTAGATATTTAATTATAGATATTAGAAAACAATAGATATTTATTGTTTATCATCAATTTTTTTTTTCTCTTTATCTCTTTTTTCTTTTTTTTTTTTTTTCTTATTTACTATATTTTTATATTATATTATTATCATTATTATTAAAAAATTTTTTTTTACTTATATATATAATAACTACTACGAATATACTATTTTTACTTTTACTTTTAGTAACACCTATATCAAATAATTATATAATAATAATAATAAAAAAAAATAAAAAAAAAAAAAATTAAAAAATATATATATATATATTTTTATATATCGTGTTTATATTAAAGTGTTAACATAAAATAAAACAAAACAAAACAAAAAATAAAAAAAATGGTTCATTTTTTTAATTTTATTTTTTTTTTTTCATTTTATTTTATTTTTTTTTTATATTTATAATTATTTCATTTTATTTTATTTTTTTTTATTTAAATATAATAATAAAAAAAAAATATCTAATTCTATTATATTAATTCTAATTATAGGAGAAAAGGATTATTTTTTTTAAAACTTTTATTTAATAATTTAATACTTTTTTTTAAGAAATTATTATTTAAATATATAATAATACTATAATTATTTCTTTAATATTCTATTTATTTATTATTTTATATTTTTATAATACTTTATAATAAATAAATAAAGTTAAAACGTTCGTAATCATTACGGCTACAAAAAATAAAAAATGTATTATCATTCTTTATCTTTATCTTCATCCTCATTATTTATTTATTTATTTGTACTTAAATATTAGTATTACTTTTTTTTTTTTTGCTTGTTTTTTTTTTTTTTTTTTTTTTTTTTTTTTTTTTTTTTGTTTTACAATTATTATTTTTCATAGTATTATTATCATTTATTAATTATTAATTATTAATTATTAATTATTAGTTATTAGTTATTATTATTATTATTTATAAAATAATAAAAAAAAATCCTTTAATATTATTATTTATCTTTCTCCTTTTTTTTTTTTTTTTTTTTTTTTAATATCATTTACTTTTTATTAAAAAAAATGGTTAAATTTTTTTCTTAACTCCTTATTTATACAAACTAATTTTTTTTTTTTAAAAAAATAAATTTTTTTTATTTACTTATTTATTTATTTTTTCCTTTTTTTTTCTTATTATTTCATTTAATTTATTCTCATATTATGTCATACATCCTTTTTTTTTTTTAAAATATTATTTCTATTTTTTTTTTTTTTTTCTCTTTTTTTTTTAAAATTTAAATTTCTATAAAAGTTTTACCCACCTCTATCAACAATACATTTCAATATATAAATAAGAGATTATAAACAATAATACATTATAATCTATTTTTAAGGAACTAAATTAGAGTATATAATATTAATAACATCATCATCATCATCATCTAATTAATATAATAAATTAGTATTGATAATTTTTATTTTTAACTTTTTTTTTCTCTAATTAAAAATGTTTATAAAAATATTTAATTTAATTTAATTTAATTTAATTTAATTTAATTTAAAAAAAAAAATTAAAAATGTTTAAAAAGAATTAAAAATTAAAAAAATTAAAAATTTAAAAAATATTAAAAATTGAAAATGTTAAATAAAGATTTTTTTTTTTTTTTTTATTTTATTTTAAATTAAATTAAAAATATAAAAAAAAAAATAAAATAAAAAAAATACAAATTTTAATTAATAATAAAATTTTTATTAATAATAAAATTTTAATTAATAATAAAAAAAATATAAATATAAATATAAATATAAATATAAATAAATATATTTTTTCTTAATTCATTATATTATAAACTTTAATGGTTATGGCACTTTAATTATTAATAGGGTTGCCTTTATTATATCCTTCAATCATGTTTTAATTATGAACTTAAATCATAAATAATAATGTTATTTTATTATTGAATTACTCTTAAATTATTAAATTCATTTTTTTATTAGTTATTTATTAGTCATTAATTAATGAATGACAAGAAAAAATAAGATAAAAAAAAGTTAAAAAAAATTAAAAATAGCCATTAATTAATGAATGACAAGAAAAAATAAGATAAAAAAAAGTTTTTTAAAAAAAATATCCATTAATTAATGAATGACAAGAAAAATTAAGATAAAAAAAAGTTTTAAAAAAAAAATAGCCATTAATTAATGAATGACAAGAAAAAAATAAGTTAAAAAAAAAGTCAAAAAAAAAAAAAAATAGCCATTAATTAATGAATGACAAGAAAAAATAAGATGAAACTTATTACCATTAATTAATGAATGACAAGAAAAAATAAGATGAAACTTATTATGAAAATAAAATATTTATGAAAATAATGTAAAATAAAATAGTTTAATGTTAAATAAAATAATAATAATAAAAAATATTTATATAAATACTATGATATAATAAATTAAATAAGAGAGATAAATGATGTCATTGAAAAAAAGGGTTTTTTTTTATTTTAATATTTTTTTATTTTATTTTAGTTATTTCCGCTGGTTATACCATATATAGAGATATACACATTAAATAAAAAAAAATAATTAATAAAAAAAAAAAATTAATTAAATAAAATAAATATTTAAAAAATAAAAAAATAAAATATTAAATTATAAATTTAAAATTTTAAAATAAATAAATAAATAAAATAAAATAAAATAAATAAATAAAATAAAATTAAATAAAATAAAATAAATAAAATAAATAAAAAATAAAATAAATATAAAAAAAAAAAAAAAACAATTTTTCTATTTTCATTTTAATTTTAATTTCAATTTTAATTATATTTTATAGGAATTGGATTATTGAAGATCATTTTCCTTTACTTTTTTTTTTTTAATTATTTATTTTTATTTTTTAACCGTTCAATTATTTGATGAATATCTTCATATATCTTTTTTTTTTTTCATTTTCTTTTATTTTTTATTTTTTTAACCGTTTAAATTATTAAATTTATTAAATGAATCTCTTTATATATCGAGACTTTAATATTTTTTATTTTTTTTTTTATTATTTTTTTTAATATATTTTAATTTTTTTTTTTTTTTAATTCTATTAATTATTTTAATTATTATTTTTTTTTTTTTACTTAGTTTATTTTTTTTTACTTTTTAATTTTTCCTTAATTAAAACCTCTGTCTGTCATGTTAATATAAAAAATTTTTTTTTTTTTTTTTTGTTTCTTGGTTTAATGCCAATCCATAAATTTAAAATCCTAAGTAATTCTTGGCAAAAAAAAAAATTTTTTTTTTTTTAAATAAAAATTTTAAAAAAATAAAAAATTATAAAATTTTAAAAATAAAAAAAAGGAAAAGAAAAAGGACAAATACTAAAAAAGGAAATACTTTATTTTTTATTTTTTTAAATTTTATAATTTTTTATTTTTTTTTATTTTTTTTGAAAATTTTAAAAATTAAAAATTAGAAAAAAAAAAAAAAAAAAAATTAAAAAATTAAAAATTAAAAATATTTAAAATAAATATATATTAAAAAATATTAAAAAAGATTATAAAAAAAAATAATGAAATTATTTTATTTATTTGGTTTGATATATTTAAAATATTTAAAAAAAAAAAAAAAGGATTGATTAGTAATAAATTTATTAATAATAAATTTATTATTAATAGATTTTTTATTACTAAATTTATGTATGATGAATATTATTATTTATTATTTATTATTTATTATTTATTATTTATTATTTATTATTTATTATTTATTATATATATTAATTATTTATGTATAATTATTATTAATGTTTAATTATTTATTATTCAATTATTATATTATTTTATTATTCAATGATTTAGGAGGTTTGAATTTCGTTAAAATTAACATTTCGAAAAATGTGGCATTTCAAAATTTTAATTAAAACAATTTAATAAAATAAATAATTTTTAATAATAAAGTTAATATTCAATTTTTTCTTTTTTTTTTTTTTTTTTTTTTTTTTTTTTTTTTTTTTTTTTTTTTTTTTTTGTATTTATTTACTACTAATTTTTGAAATAATCTTTTCTTTTTTATTTTATTTTATTTTATTATTTTATTTTATTTTATTTCGTATTTTAATCATTACTCTGTTGTCATTTAATACAAATTAATAGTATTTTTTTTTTATTTTAAATTAATTAATTAAAGTCTATTTAAACCATAATTTAACAAAAAAAAAAAAAAAAATCATTTCTAAGGTCTTTTCATTATTATATCATATTAATTGGGTTTCTATAGTTTTTTTAATTTTAATTTTAATTTTAATTTTTTTTTTTTTTTTAAAATTATAATATTAATTTCATCAGTTTTTTCTTATACTTTTTTTTTTTTTTTTTGTCAAATTCTTGTATTTTTCCTTTCTTAATCATTACAAGGTAAAGATTCTTCTTGTCTTAATGCATCTATTATAAAGAAGATGTTTTTTTTTTAAAAAAAAAAAATAAAATTTTTTTTAAATAATAATTGAAAATTTTCTAAATGCATTATTTGTTAAATGAAAAGAAAAAAATTTTTTTTTTTTTGGTAATATTATTATTTCATATTTCATATTTTTTATTTTTTATTTTTTATTTTTTTATTTTTTATTTTCTTATTTTTTTTTTTTTTTAATACTTTTATAAATGATGTCACTTTATAAAAAAAAATTAACCATATTAAAAATAGTTATTTTTTTTATTTAATGTTTTATTTATTTATTATTTTATTTTCTTTTTTTTTATTTTCTTTTTTTTTTTTTTTTTTGCCTACAAAAAAAAAAAAAAAGATTTATCATATGAAGTTTTTTTTTTTATTTTTTTTTTTTTTTTTCATTTCGCCTATAAAATTAAAATTTTTCTTCATATGGAAAAAAAAATTTATTATTATTATTATTTATTATTTATTCTATTTATTATTATTGTTATTAACAATCTTTTTATTATTATTATTTATTATTTATTCTATTTATTCTATTTATTATTATTATTATTAACAATCTTTTTATTAATTATTATTATTAATTATTAATTATTATTTATTATTAAATTTCTTATAAAATTTCTTTTATTTATTGTTATTGTTTTTTTTTTTTTTTTTTTGTTAAAACTTTTTTTCATATGAAGAAATAATAAATTTTTGTAGGCGTTAAAAAAAAAAAAATTATTATAAAAACAGTTAACAATTTTGTGTAACCCTTGAACATAAAATTTTAAATAATTTTAATAATAAACGAAAAAAAAAAAAAAAAAAAAAAAATTATATTTATAAAAATTAACAAAAAAATAAACAAGAAATAAATAAAATAATAATATTAAATAAATTATTTAAAAAGAAAAAAAAAAATTTTTTTTAATTTTAATTAGATTTTCTTTTTATTATTATTATTATTATTATTATTATTATTATTATTATTATTATTATTATTATTATTATTATTATTAAACAATATAATGAAACACAAAAATTCAAAGGTAATTTTCTTATTATTATTATTATTATTATTATTATTATTATTATTATTATTATTATTATTATTATTATTATTATTAAACAATATAATGAAACACAAAAATTCAAAGGTAATTTTCTTATTATTATTATTATTATTATTATTATTATCATGGATACAATTATTGTTATTAATATTTTATATTTATAAATTCATTATTTTCTATAAATTATTTTTTTTTTTTTTTAAAAAAAAAATTTTTTTTCATATAATTAAATATATATATATATATAATAGAAAAATTTTCAATTTATAATAATAATAATAATAATAATAAATAATAAATAATATGAATAATAATAATAATAGTTCTCTCACTCCTTGTTTTTTCTTTTCTTTTCTTAATATTATATAAATATAATGCCATAATTTTTTTTATTTTCAAAACCATTTATTATTATTATTATTATTATTATTATTATAATTATTATTATTATTATTATTATTATTATTATTATTTGAATAACAGATCAACCCTTCCCACATAATGTATAACGAATAAAAACTATATATATATATATAAAATTAAAGGAATATTCTTTAGTAAAATAAACAAAAACAAAAACAAAAACAAAAAAAAAAAAAAACAGGGAAAAAAAAAAGTATAATATAAATGATTTATATAATTATTATTATTATTATTATTATAATTATTATTATTATTATTATATTATAAATATTTATATCTATATCTATATATATATCTTTTTTTTTTTTTTTAATTTTAATTAATTCAAAAAATGATATTGAAATTTTAAACATATAAATATATAAATACATATATATATATATATATATTTTTTTTTTTTCTATTAAATCATATACAAGTTATTTAAATGAATGTATATATATTTTGCCTTTATCTTTGTATATACATTTAATATGATATACTGGAACAAATGTATATAAAAGTATTTCATTTCCTAAATTTCATTAAATTGATTTTTATTATTAAATATATGTTTAAGTAAGGTGTACTTGAAACTTTATGTTTTTTTAACTGTATTCTTAGATGTTATTAATAAAAAATTATATATATATTAAATGGATATCTATCTATCTATCTATCTATCTATCCATCTATTTATGAATAGAAATATAATTTAATTTTTTAATTAATACTAAATCTATGCATTATTAGGTATTGGGAACATCAAAATGACAACCTACTTACTTATATTCAAAACTTTATATAAAATAAAAAAAAAAAAATTTTTTTAATTAAATATAATTATATTTTTTAAATAATTAATATAAATGTTAACTATACATATAAATTTTTTATTCTATGATATATATATATATTATTTTATTCTAATTTTTAAAATTTTCATATATGAACTTTTTTTTTTTTAATATTATTATTATTACATTAATATATTATTAATAATAATAATTAAAGTTTATTATTTTTTAGTATAGTTATAAATTACTTATAAAATATGTCCATGTATAAATTTTGTACATATGTAATAAGGCTTGAATATCTTTGTAATTAAGCATATAATTACTAACTATTTTATAGCCCTTGTGTTACTATATTTGATCTATACCATATAATTGCATGTAATAATAATACCATTAATTAAATGGTGTCTTTTATTATTAAAATTTATCATTAAAACAACAACAAAAAAAAAAAAAAAAAAAAAAAAAAAACTATTAATATAAAGCAATTATATAATAAAAATAACCATACAATGATGGGGAAAATACAGTATAAAGAATAGCGACACATCATCTAACGAGTCAAACTCATCATCTTATGATAGTGCATCATTCTCCAGCACTGTTCATTTATTACAAAAAAAAAAAAAAAAAAAAAAAAAAAAAAAAAAAAAAAAAAAAAGCTAAAAAAATAAAGAGAGAGATGATAATGAAGATTTATGCTACCATTTATAAGATTTTTTTTTTTTTTTTTTTTTTAGTTGACAATCAAAATCCCAGAAATACTAAAATATACAAAAAATATTAAGTCCACAGAAGTTATTTTTAACCGAGAAGAATTGACTATAAAATATGGAGCGAACTTCATGGGTAATGGTTTCTGAGACTTAAACCGTATTGAAGAATATACATAAAAAAAAAAAAAAAAAAAAAAAAAAAAAGAAAAGAATTAATAAGAAAAAAATCAAAGTACCTGAAATTTAGCCAAATAAATCAAATAAATATATAAATGACAATTTGGAAATCCCAAGACACAAGAACGTATCATTACGCCAGAAACGTTACTTAGGAAAAATGACTGACGAAAATGAATACCCAAAAAATATTTAATTAAAACAAAAACATTTCAGATGACATAAAAAAAAAAAAAAAAAAAAAAAAAAAAACAAGAATAAGATATCAAGTAAGCCAAAGATTACCTGTTCAATTTTGAGGAAAAAAAAAAAAAAAAAAAAAAAAAGGACACTCCGCAAAAAAATATTTCTGCGTTATAAAACAACAAATTAAATGGTAAAAAAATAAGAAACAATAAAAAAAAATATCATTAATAAAACAAGAAAAGTGGCATTAAAACGTTTGAAAAATCAAAAATTAACCAATACAATGAAAATAACGTTTTCATGGATGATGATGATTATTCCAGAAGCAGAAATAAATTATGTTACCACCGGAACTACGAGGCAAAACCACAAAAAAAATTTTTTTCTGGTAATCAACAAAATTTTTATTTGTATTGAAATTTTTAATATAAATAAAAAAATTTTTTTTTGATGATAAAAACTTTTGTAATAATGAAAAATTCAGTCACAAAAAAAATTTGAATAATAATATCAATAGAAATTTAATTGACAAAAAATTTAAACAATAAATTTAAAAATTCATCACAAAAAAAAATCAAAATAATAATTAATAAAAATTATCCAAAAAAAAAAAATAACCCAAAGTTCCCAATTCAAAAAAAAATTAACATATTACACTGGAGGTACAAATGAATGTAGACATCAAGAAATAAGTTTCAATTTTAAAAAAATATAATATTAACAAAATAGGCGATAGTTTCATGAAAATGGATGTCATAATGTAACTTCTGGCATCGAAGAATGACACACTTTTTATATAGAAAAAAATTAAAGAATAAATTAAAAGACATTGAAATAAAAGATTCATGTCAAAAAATGTGCCAGGTCCCAAGTTACAAAATAAAACCATACTACTCTTCTAACAAACGAGCTTCCGAAGTTTTTAAGTTAATATACATGGACACAGTAACCATTGATAAACCATCTATGTTTAAAAAAATAAAAACACATTTTAACCATCCTAGATGATTATTCAAGATCTGGATGGGTTTTTATTCGCCAATTCAAAAGAAAAGAAAATTTTTTTTCAATATATTCCTTAAAATGGAACAAGAAAATTATTAAACATATTCAATAAAAACATTACGAACATCAGAACGGACAATGGGACAGAGTTCAAGAATTCAAACTTCGAAGAACTCTGTAATAACAAAGACACTATACAACAATTCATTGTACCATACAAACCCACAACAAAATGGCCATTCCGAAAGATTCAAAAGAACAATTATTAATGCAGCAAAAGCCATATTAAAGGAAGCCAAACTTAATGGACCAATTCTAGGGAAGATGCAGACAGTACTGTAAATTATATACATAACAGGATATCTCCTAATGGTATTAACCAACAAGTTCCTAATGAATTATTTATACAACGAAAAAGGTGAATTACAATAAATTCAAAGTCTTTGAATGCCTAGTTTTTTTTTATTATGTACCAAAACAACTTCGAAAAAAAAAGCTCAATAATTCCACCTCTCCTTTGGTATTTTTTATCGGTTACGATGATATAAAACTATACCATTTATAATAACAAAATCATCACTTCAAGAGCAGTCAAATTCTACGAAGATACTTTTCTAAATGTCTCCGTGCCAACCTCTTATCCTTCTTCTATTCCTTTTTCCCTTTTTTTTTTTTTTTTTTTTTGAAGTTGAAGAGGAAACCGACAACATACACAAAAAAAAACTACGAAACACAAAATATTAACAACATTAACAACAACAACAACAACAACAACAATATTGATCTTAGTATAAATAATCCTATTAATTTCAGCATTTCAAACTTAAATTCTTGTAATAACACAAACAACAGATACTAACAAATTAAATTCTCCAAATTTACCTGTCAACAATCAACAAAATTATTTGGATATCCTTAATCAAAATTTAATTCAAACTCCATATTATCCAAATAATTTACTTTATTACAACAAAATTCTTTTCTCTCACTCACTATCAAATTCTACCAAACGGACACAATCCATGATCATCCAAATTTCAATCAAAATTTTAATTATCAGCATTTTCAATGATTATTATAATTACTTAAATATATACAAAATAATTTAAATGATTTAAATGATTATCATTCATTTATTTTTGATCAAAAAAAAAAAAAAAAAATTGAAAAATTTAAATAATGCAAATCAAAATAAATTAAACAATTTTAAATACTAATTTAAATTTAAATAACATAAGCAATACTTTTCAATAAAACTCTTCTTTAAATAATAATGATGAACACTCGAATTTAAAATAAATTATTAGCAATAATAGGACTGATGAACCAACCAACTTAGAAAAACTAGGTTAATAAAAATTACTCTATTTTTAAATTGAAAAATCAATTAAAAATATTTCAACTACAAATAATTATTATTAATTTAAATTCTAAACCTGATCATGAAGAAAATAAAAGCGATAAAAACAATGAAAACCAACCTGAAGATAATATCAATAATGAAGAGCCCGCCCAGATAAACTCAAAGATAAATGACACCAATATCAAATACCAGTATTCGACTTTCAGCCTGGATGCAACTCTAGAAAATGACAATTTTAGTGAAAATTTGAAAAAACAAGGAAAACATATAGAGAAATCCCCCACTGAAATTGTAAGTAAAGTTAAATATAAGGAAAATAATGTTATAGCCGAATTAAGCAAAAATAAATCGAATGAAAATGCATTAAATAAATCAGAATAATTCAATTAATAAAAACGACGAAATAAATAAAACAAATAAAAGTAATTCTCTTTAAAAGAAAATCGCTAAATAGAAAAAATAAAAGAGTCAAGTTCAGAAGAACTAGTAACCAACATGATTACAACACTCGAAGTAATAAATAAAAAAAAAAGAAAACAAGAGAAAAATGAAATTAATGCCAATAAAAAGTTCAAATCCTTTAACATAGATGATACAGTGAGTAAAATGGCAAACGATTCAGTTAAACATCTAAGTTAAACCAGAGAATTTTAGAGATATAAGATATAAACCAGATAAGAACGAATGGCTAAATGCTGTCAACGAAATGAATTAAAAATTAAGAGAAATTTAAAAAAGTATACGAAACAGTTAATAAGTTTTCTCAAAAATTCAAATGTTATAACATTATGATGGGTATTTAAAATATATAAACATGATTCTGAAGGAAATGTCATAAAAAGGCTTAGAAGCGAATCATGTTTATATACAAAGTTTAATAAAAGAAGAGAAATTACTCGTATCCTAACTGTTTATATTGATGGCATTACTTATAACAGGAACTGAAGAAGAAATCACAAGAACAAGAAAAATTTCTGAAAGAGAAATTCCAGATCACATCCATTTGGTAGATGAAGCCAATTTTATTATTGAGGTAAAATTTGAAAAATGCAAAAGATGGTTATTTTATTACATCAAAAGAATTACACAAAAGATATACTGAAAAGATTCAACATTGAAAAAGTGCATACCTTCATCATATATGATTCCTATGGAAAAATGAAGAAATGAGAAAGAAGAAACTTTAATTCAACCAAACCCAGAAAAGCAATCGGAAGTTTATTGTATCTCGCTATTTGTAACAAATCAAAACCTGACATATTATTCGCGGTTAAGGTAAAGTAAAGCATCTAGAAAATCACAAGATCCCACATATGAAGATTATTTTCATGTTTTAAAAAAAATTTTCAGATACTTAAAAAGACAAGCAAAATTATAGAATAAAATTTAAATCTAAGAGTGAAAAGGAATTTGAAGCATACGTTGATGCAGATTTCGGAGGTGACTTAGATACGAGAAAATCAATCACTGGTTATTTTAATGCTAATGGGTGGAGGATCAACAAGTTGGTACTCGAAAGCTACAGAAATGTATATCCACTTCAACTGCAGAAAGTGAGTACTATGAATTAAATAAATGTTCTAATCACTATTTATGGTATAATAACATATTTAATTTAAGGAATTAAATATTAATATCAAACCTAATAACAAAGCGACCATATATAATTTCAAGAATGAAACAATCAATCCAAAATCAAAGCACATAGATATCAAATATCATCATATAAGAGATTTAGTTGGAGAAGGCAAAATAGACCTCTAAGTATATAAAATCCTAAGACAATCTAGCAGACGGTTTTACTAAATATCTAAATAACCCATTGATGACAAAATTTAGAAATAACACATTAACTTTAATAGAATATTAAACTTTGGGGGGAATGTTATGTTAAGAATAATAATTAAAGTTTAATATTATTTAGTATAGTTAAAAAAAATTTATATAATATGTACATGTATAATTTGATACATATGTAATTAGGCTTGAATAACTTAATAATCAAGCATAACATTTTAACAAATGCATTTCATATGTATTATGAATCATTTTATAGCCCTTGTGTTACTATATTTGATCTATATTATATAATTGCATATAATAATACTATTAATAAAATAGTTTCTTTTATTTATAAAATTTATCATTAAAACTTTAAATATATACTTCCAATATATAGATTTTTATAATTTAAATTTAATATTAATACCTTTATAATAAAAGTATTTTGGCAAAAAAAAAAATAATTATAACAATAAACTTTATATTTTACTTAAAAAATGTTTTTAAAATTATTAATAATTAATATCATAATTACTAGTTATATATTATTATTATTATTAATATTACTATTAATTTTTATTTATTTTTTTTTTTCTTGTAATTATTATTATTATTATTATTATTATTATTATTATTATTATTATTATTACTTATAATTATTATTAATTTTACTTATTATATATTTTAAGTATTCATTTAAGCGTTAATACAATAATTCTTTTTCATTTGTCAATAGCACACAAAATAATCAAAATAATAACATATTTCTATTCATTTTTTTTTTTTTTTTTTCTATTTTTTTAAATTTTTTTTAAATGATATATATATATAAATTTTTTATTCTATTATATATATTATTTTATTCTAATTTTTAAAATTTACATATAAATTTTTTTTTTATTTTTTTTTTTCTATTATAATTATATACTTCCAATATATAGATTTTTATAATTTAAATTAATATTAATACCTAAAGTATTTGGGCAAAAAAATTAGTAATAACAATAAACTTTATATTTTACCTGAAAAAAATTTTTTTTTATTATATCGTAATATCTTATTTTATATATTTTTTTAATATAAATAATTATCAAAATTAAAATATTAATAATATACAACAAGTAATTATAATTATAATAATTATTAATAATTTTTTTTAAAACATTTTTTTAATATAAAGTCTATTATGATATCTTATTTATTTGATTAATAATAATAATTATATAATTAGATTTATTTTATATTTTATATATATGCTTTTATTATTATTATTATTATTATTATTATTATTATTATTATTATTATTATTATTATTATTATTATTATTATTATTATTATTATTATTATTATTATTGAACGTTTTTAAGTTAAAGGAAGAAACGAACAAAAATAAATTTACCAAAGTTAATGAAATTATATATTTTACTTTTAACTTAAATATTATTGAACATTAATATGAAAAATATATATATAAATTATAATGTATTATTTTTTTATTTTTTATTTTATAATATTTTATTTTATTTTATTATTTTTATTAGATATTTAATTATTTACTTCATTTTTTTTTGTTTTAATAATTTTTTTTTCTTTTATGTTTGATTATAAAACTTAATTATCATTATTTTTATTATTTTTATTAATATATCTTTAAATACCACTTAATTGTCACATTGTATTTTAAATGTATACATTTCATTTGAAAATTCATCTAATGAAGAGAAAAAATAATAACAAAAAAAAAAAAAAAATTAGTAAATTTAATCATTATTATAATGTAAAAAAAAAAAATTTAAATGGTTTATCATTTCTTAGGTGAATTGAAACAAAAATTTATTAGTAATAAAGTTTTTCATTAATGTAAATTTAGATAATTTAAGAGTTTCATTAGTTCTAAATATAGTGTAATAATTATTTATATATATATTTATTATAGTTTTATATATAAATTTTTTATTTTATAATAAAAAAAAAAATATAAATGAATAAATAAGTTAACAATTAGAACAAGATTATTAATATAAATCAATGAATAATCAACTAAAAAAATAAATGAAAAAAAAAAGGTTACTTTTTTTTTTTTTTAATTGTATAAAATAGTTTTTATATATTTGGTTTATATAAATAATTAAATTATTAAAAAAAAATATTTATATATATTAGTACTACTACTAATAATAATAATAATAATAACAATAAAATAAAACTAGTTAATTATAATAATTATTATTAATTCATTAATAATTTTGCTAGTAAAACATAATATTTTTTTTTTTTATTCATTTTTTTTATTTTTATTTTTTTTTTTTTTTTTTTTAAATAAAAGTTTTTTTTTTATTCAATAATGAATAAAGATAATAATACAAAAGAAAAAGGTAATACTATTATTATCTATAATAAAAAGTTAATAATAATAATGTATAATATAAATATTATTTAAAAAATAAATTAAGAACAAAAATAAAAAAAATAAAAATAAAAAAAAAAAAAAAGGAAAAAGTTCATAAAAAAAATTTAAAAATTATATATATAAATATTTATATAATAATAATCCTTTTATACATAATTATTATTATTTTTTTTAAATATAAATAAATTTCTTTTTATATATCTACCTTATTATCTTAAAATATACCTGAAAATTATAAATTATTATTATCATTTTATGGATAAAAAAAAAAATGAATAAATATGAATAAAATGGTATATTTATGATAACCCGTAACATCACTTATTATTATTTATTAAATTTATATATATATAATATACTATAAAATAATACTCAATATAAATACAACATAATAAAATATATTATATTACCTCCATCAAACTATTTTTAAAATTATATTTAATTAATTCCTTGTATATAATAATACTATTTAAATAATAATAATAATAATAATAATAATAATAATAATAATAATAATAATAATAAAATAATAATAATATATGAATATGTAACTAAAATACAATAAAAAAAAAAAAAAGAATCGAGCAATGACAAGAAGGAAAATAAATTAGTTATTAATACTTCTTCAACCAATATCGAGAAGTCACAAAAAAGTGGAAACTCATCAAAATCACCTAATGATGATAGTGAACGATTTGCAATTTCCCCATTAACCATCGAAAAAACAACTGCAGCTAAAGTGTATTTTGAACAATACTTCGATAAACTATATAAAAATGGTCCTGTCGGAAGAACAAGACGAAAGAAACAACTGGAGGAAGAGCTGGAAAATAAAAATATTTCTAATATTGAAAAAAGAATTATTCGAAAGGCTTTCATTAATAAGGAAAGAATACATATGAGAAGTATAAGAGAAAAAATAGGCGTAAATTTTACCATTTTCTTTTTTTTTTTTTTTACTCATTTCTAATATATACATTGAAATTATTTCTAAAAATATTATAAAAAAATTTCTAAAACTATATATTTCAATTTATTTTATTTTTTTTTTAATATATATATATATTTATTAATAAATATCACTTAAAATTTTTAACTATTTAAAAATTTCATTAATATATTCATACAATAATATT
>JACVTC010000111.1:0-5000 GCA_016946835.1 Neocallimastix lanati (nom. inval.) | reverse complement strand
TCATACTTCGAAGAAATTGATGAAGAAGAAGTGAAAAAGAATTGGGATTTACATCTTCAACAAAGAAAAAAAATGAACAAAATAATGGAGATAATTCAGAAGAAGAAATGATTGATATGAAGAAAAAGTTGGCCTTTTATGGTTTTTCTTTCAAAAATCCCTATAAATTAAATTGTGAAAGTTTAGTAGAGTCAAATAATTTAACTGCTAATATGTCTAGTTTATCTATCCAAGATAGAAAAAATTCTAAAGATTTTTCTTCCACTTCCAGCACCATTGAAAAACCTTAAAAAAATACAATAAAATATAATAAAATAAAATAATACTATTAATAATTAAAATTAATACAGTTATTAATTTTTATTTTTTTTTTTTTTAGATTTTACTTACGTCATGATAAAAAAAATAAAATAAAAAATAAAAAAAAAATAGAAATAAAAATAATAGCTTTAAATTATATATTAATAAATTTAATAAATATATTACAAAAAAAAAAAAATTTTTTTTTCATTAAGCAGTAGATTTTTTAAATACTTTCTTAGAGTATATATATATATTTAAATATATATTAATTTATATTTTATTATTATTATTATTATTATTAATATAAAATAAAATAAAAAAAAAAAAAAAATAAAAAAAACCATATATATGTGACGTAAAGAAAAAAGTTTTCTATCATATTTATGAAAATAAAGAAAGAAAAAAATAATAATAGTAATAATAATAATAATATTTAATTTAATTACAATATAATATTAAAGAAAAAAAAATTTATGTATTTACATATTTTTATTTTTTTCATAAAGAAAAATACTTAATAAATAAGAAGTAATAAAATATTTATTAAAAAAAAATTTTTTTAAAAAAAAAGATTCAAAATATAGTTTATTATAATTATTATTATAAATGAAAAATCAAATTAAAAAATAGATTTTAAAAAATATATATATATATTTTATTATTTATTTTTTATTTTTAAACTATTATATATTATTTTATTGTTTTTTTTAATTTTTTTTTTTAAATAGTATCAATATATTTATTATTACTATTTCATATCATATATATATATATTTATTTTATTTTAATTTTATTTTTATATAATGCTTTTAACCGTGGCAACCTAACAAATGATATTGTTAATAATAATAATGATTATAGCAACAGTAATAATAGTAATAGTAATAATAGTAATAGTAATAATAGTAATAGTAATAATAGTTATAGTAATATTAGTAATAGTATTTTTAGTAATATTAGTAATAGTATTTTTAATAATGTTAGTAATAGTATTGAAAATAATGTGTATATTGATTCTAGTGTGTGTGAAAAAGTGTTTAAATTCCTTCTTGGAGATTGAAGTATTGATAACAGTACAAGGGAATGGAAGGATCTATTTAAGTGCCAGATGAAATCAGGTGCTTATTCTGATACTCCATTCTTGGTGGTTACTGCGGCTCTTTTTCAATCTATTATACCTATTGCTATTGGCCAGCAATGGTCTTTGTTCAATAGGTTCAAATCGAATCGTACTACTACTACCAAGAGCGTCAATGCTGAAGAAACAGTAAGACAGGCCAGTAGGGCTAGCGCAACCAATGAAGATCATAATTTTGTATCTTAAAATTATGATTAACATTGTGAAGTCAAAATTAATTATTATACTACAGTATAATAATGCCCCTTGTGAAGTCTTACAGATTTTTTTTTTTTTTTTTTAGACTAGGAATAAACTTTATTTAATAATATTTTTTTAAAAATACATGAAGTTTAAATACATGAAATATTTTTTTTATATTAATATTAAAAAACTACGTTATGAGATTCGAGGACGAAATGGTCTCTAACTCTTCCCATTCATCGAAGATAACTCCATGTGGATGAAAATTATCATTCGAATCTGTATCAGAATTTCTTCTTTGCCTTATCGTTACGACGTCGACACTCTTGACAACGGTAGGTCTAACACTATATCAAATCGATCATGGTGTAAAAATCACCAATCACAATAGGCATAACGTTAGTAAGGAATTCCGCAAGCCCCACAAAAATTGAAATCGGGAAAGAAGACTCGTTTCGAAGGTGATTGAAAAATATTATTAATAAGTCGCCTTCTTTCCCCCGAGCCGATCTTTAAGATTTCAAATACTGCATTTCCGCCAAGAAGGATCCACAGCACGTAAAAATTGATATTATCATCAAAAATCTTCCTCTTTTATCATCAGGAATGTTCAATGATTTCTCATGAACAATTAGAGAAAAATTAATAAAAATTTCATCAACAAAGGGAATGAAATGTTGCCTAAATTCTTCAAATTTAGGACATAAAAGTATCCAGTGTGTAAAACTAGGTATGCTGTTACTCTCACCACAACAAGGCAGTATGTTGGGCAATTTTCTGATACTAGATTACTTTTAACATACGTTTTTACATCAAATTTGAATCCACATTTAATTCGTCCAATCCAAAAAAATCCAAGAGAAAATTGTGAATATTTAAGTGATAGACGATGAATAAATTTTTTAAAACCAAAATTTAAAATTTCTTGTATTTTGTAGATCTGATCGCAGGAGTGCTTGAATAATGAATATTTTCCCAGTAAAACTTCCTTATTTCTCAGGAAGTTTATACTGTGCTTGTGTACTGCTAAACTCCGTGCTTTTTTCGTCCAATGAATAGTGAGAAAGTGTAGGTATATTTTTGACTAAATGAGAAATAATACAAGAAGAATCTTTCCACTTTTTAAAGCATCGAATCATCGCCTTAGCAGCAAAAACTAGCTATAGGAGGTATAGAAAGTTCCTTAGACATATTGTAATTGAAGTATTGGAGGTTTTATTTTAAACCCGAAACTCCAATACAACCTCGATTAAAAGCAGTTTTGAGCTTTTTCAGTATTCTTTTTATTTGAACCAAGTAAGGAGCATAATAAAGAACTGAACTAAGGACAAAAGAAACTAGTATACGAGTTTTAAAGTAGAAAGGAACATTCCTATTGGTTTAAAAATCTAAAGAAAAGAGTTAACTGTATAATTAATTTTACTATTCATCTTAGCAATAATAGGTTTTAAATCCAACGATTCATTAAAAGGTATACCAAGATATGTATATTGATTAGTGCTTGGTATATAGTTCATACCAAGTCTAAATGTAGGATTTTCATAATGTCTTGAAGGTAATAAATCTTTGGTTTAACAACTAGTGTAGCGCAATTTATTGATTCCAAAGGTCATTTCATTTTTAATACCCAATCATGAGCAATATTCAAAAGGTTTTTAAGTGAAGATTTTGTAGGAGCTAATAATACAAATATCATCAGCAAATAATCCACCACAACACTTTTTTCTTTTCAGTAATCACACCATATACTTTTACATTTATCAAAAATATCATTGATAAATATATTGAATAAAGATAGGTGAGAGAGGACACCCTTGGCGAACACCACGGTGTATTGGAAATTCTTTTGAAAGTTTACCATTAAAGATTTGCACGAGCTTTCGAGGTAAGGTATAGATTAGTAATGAATTGAAGGCATTTACCACGAATACCAAGATTATCTAGTTTAGTAAGTATATTGTAAATTGGAACTGAATCATAAGCTTTTTTAAGGTCAAGAAAGGCAAGAAAGGTAAATTTATCCTTAAATTTTCTTCTTTGACAAATTTCACGAATGGATACAAATAAACTAATACATTCTTCTTTATTTCTAAAACCAAACTGTTCTGGTCTAATTATTCCATTAGAAAAGCATAGTCCGATATTCTTTTTAGTGACAATTTTTGATAGAATTTTAACCTACATTGATGAGTGAAATACCACGATAATTATTACAATCTGAAAGATCCCCTTTTTTAGGAATAGAAAACAATAGAAGCAGAGTTCCATTCATTAGGAAAGTCACCATCCCCAAATTTTATTAAAAAGTAATAACAGACACTTTGCACAATCGGAATAAGTAACCTCTTGATTAGAGTAATCCTGAGAAGAAGTTCTACTCTCAGAATTAAAAAATGCTTTAAAAAATTCTGTAGGTATACCATCAGGACCAGGTGCTTTGTTATTTTTCATTGAAAGAACAGTTTGAATGAATTTCTGACATGGAAATTAGGTTGATTAATATCCCATGATTCCTGAGGAGTAGAAGAATTATTAAGTATTCTTTTCCAATAATTTTCATTAAGACTGTGACCAGTTATATCAGAAGCAAGTTCTTCATAGTGTTCTGCAAAACGATTGAGTTGATCTTCTTGGGATACTAGAACATTACTTCTTATCTTTAATGTATACAGGTGATTGGAAGGAGAGTAAGAAGGTTTAGAGATTTTCTTAAGTCCAGACCAACCACGCTGGGTATCATTTTTTAAGAAACATTCGCCGATGGAATGAATCAAATTTTTAAATCTAATAATCCTAAAATTTCTTTTAATACTAATGATATAATCAGAAAGAACTCTATATTCTTTTGAGAGATCACAAAATTCTTGAAGATTAGACCAAATCATTACTAAGTTTAAAATTTTTAATCCTTTTATAAATAAATGTTTTTCATGTGATAATTTCTTAATATAAGCAGGACAATGGAACGCTGAACCCTGTAAATTTGTAGGAACTCTTGCATGAATGTCATCGCCAATTTTATTTGCTGTGTCAAGAAGTTTTTTAACCATTGTATTAGAGTCTAGATAATCATTATGTTCAAATTCATCCAGTAAACATGTGAATTTATTATGAGAGAAGATTGCTTCACGTTTATCCCTACAATTCGATTAGACCACTTAATTTGTTTATCCCGAGGGGGAGTAACAAAACCATCAGGAGATATTTTTTTACAAGAAAGAATAAGTGGTAAATGGTCAGAGTGTCATTAAAAGAGTAGTATACAGAAGCAATATTCAGATAATTTCTTAATTTATCGTTCACTACTATAAAATCAATATAAGATTCTTTCCACCATTAGACCAAGTAAATTGATGACCAACCATATCCATAACAA
>JACVTC010000110.1:592500-638468 GCA_016946835.1 Neocallimastix lanati (nom. inval.) | reverse complement strand
CAGGGCCAGGAGCTTTATTATTTTTCATTTCAAGCACAGTGTTTTTGAATTTCTTCCATAGTGATGGGATCATTAATATCCCAAGTAGGATTATTATTAGGATTAATTCCAAATAAATTTTCCCAGTATTTATTATCCAGACTATGTTGGGTAACATCAGAAGCTAGTTCGCTATAATGTTCAGCGAATCGATTCAATTGGTCCGAATGAGAAGATAAAAAATTTACCCTGTTTGTCCTTTAAAACGCTTGACGAAGTAGAATTAGAGTACATAGGGTGAGATAGCTTCTTTAATTTTAAACAAAGCACTCCTAGCATTTTTGTTACGAAAATCATTACATACAGATTCTATCGACTGATGAAATTGTTTTGATTTAATAGAAAACTTAATGGACCTGACTATATTACATAAAATTTTTATATTCACGAAGCAAATTAAAAAATTCATCAAGGTTTTCAAGATTATCATCGAAAGTAAAATTTTTAATTCTATAAAATGCAACATGCTTTTCATGAGAAAGCTTCTTGATGTAATAAGGGCAGTGGAAAGTCTGAGCCTATAAGATTACAAGGAACTCTAGCATGAACTTTATCTCCAACTTTATTAACCGTTTCTATAAATTAATTGACCATTTCATTAGAACTTAATATGGAATTGGTAGTGTTAATAACTTTTCAACATACAATCTGTTGAAAGTTCTTCATTTCCCAATTCCTCACTAAGAATATATAATTTTTATAATTTATAATTAAATTACATGTTAACGATATATATTTAGGTATACAAGTACTCTAATAATAATAATAAATTTAATAAATATGATAAAAAAATTCTCCAATATATATTAACAACAAATAAAAACTATTACATTTTTTTTTCTATGGTCTTCCATTTTTTTTTGTCCATTCTATAAATTATTATAAATTCAACCACAAATTTACAATATTACACAAATAAAAATCATTTCATTTTTATTTTTTTTTGTCTTTGTTTTTATTTTATTTTTTTTTTTTTTATTTTTATTTTTTTTTATTATCTTATTATTTTTATTTATCATTTTTATTTTTAGTTTTAAAATATTACAACTATAAGATATATTACAAATTTATATATATTTTATATTTGGTTTATTATTACTTATTTATTTTTATTATTTTTAAATAATTACTTTTTCTTTAAAACAATATCATTTTTTCTTTCTAATTTTGTAATTTTATTAATACATTATTCTTTATTTTTTTTTTTTTTTTTTTTTTTTTTTTTTTTGTTCTTTATAAAATATATATATATATTATACTTTCAATTTTTAATCTATATTACATTTATTGAAATGCTAATTCAAAAATGAAAGTAATTAAAATTTGTTTATTTTATTATTTTAATTATATTTACTAAAATATAAAACCTTACATATTGTTATAGTTTTAATATTTTTAATCTATATTACATTTATTGAAATGCTAATTCAAAAATGAAAGTAATTAAAATTTTTTTTATTTTATTATTTTAATTATATTTACTAAAATATAAAACCTTACATATTTTTATAGTTTTAATATTTTAACTTTTTTATGTTGATAAAACATACTTAATATCACCTCTGAGTAATAACTTAAGCTTCTTCAGCGTTGGAGGCCTTGTGACGTCTTTCAATTTCTCTGTTGATTTCATCAATCTTTTCATCAGTTAAAGAGTAGAAGAAGATAATGATAATCATAACAACATTGAAAATAGCTGGAATTAAAGAAGCTAACCAACGAATACCTTCTTGAGTACCTGCTTTTTGGTTGCTCATACCAAAGAGGTAACTGTTAATAGTGTTTTGAGTAGTCATACAAGTGAAAGCAGTAACGAAGTATAAAGCAATAATACGTAATGGTCCGTTACGAACAAATTCTGTAAATAAATCTGTAACCTTGACGTTCTTAGTTTCTTTCTCTTCCATAGCAATACGTTCCTTAGAAGCGAAGAAACAAGTAATAAGAAGGACTAAACCAACAATATTATAAATGGACATGACAGTAAACCAGGCTTTTGGTTCCTTAGTAAGAGAACTTGGTTCTTCTTCACCCGCAATATAACCAAGAATACGAAGACCATAAAGTGGAATAATACCACCAAGAGCATTACCTAACTTGTAGAACATACCAGTAAGGGCATTAACAATACCTGCAATACGACGACCAGTAGTGTATTCAGCATAGGAAATAACTTCTGGAACAATAGCCCACATGTAACCAGTAATAATGGTGAAACCGGTAGACTTAACAAAGTTAGCAATACGCATCCAAGTGTTATCACCAGAATTAACACCACTCTTACTAACAATATAGATCATGATGTTACCAATAATGGCAATAGTACCGAAGAGATAGAACATGTTCTTCTTACCAACAACCTTCTTAACAGCTGGAACAAATGGCATGAAGAGAATACCTGGAATACTACCAACAAATTGGAAGAATACGAATCCCCATGGAATGGCTTTTCCGGCGGCTAAACCAAGGAAAATTGGAATAAGTGTCCAGACGAAGAAACCACCAATATTAGCACAAACCATACGAATGGAGGTAAGCATCGTAATTTCATGAGTATCTCTTGTTAATGAAGCATTTAAAGCACCGTATGGAACATTGACACAAGTGTATAACATTTGAAGAAGAACATAAGTAACAGCTGCGTAGATAATACTACCTCTAAGGAATTCGAATGGACAGAAAACAAGAATACAACCAATAGTTAATGGAAGACCACAGAAAAGTAAATAAGTTCTGTATTTACCTAAACGTGGATTGTGCTTATCAACAAGGCACCAACAAATGGATCCCAAATGACATCAATAATACGAGCTGTTGTCATAATTGTACCAGCAATAGATGAAGATTCCTTCGTATTATTACCAACAATATATACATCAGAATAGAAGAAAGCACAGTAACCTGCAACAACTTGATAAATTAAATTTTGTGCACAATCACCTAAACCATAACCGATTCTGGTGAACCAGTTAAGTTTGTTAAATCCACTATTATCTAATTCGCCTTTTTCACTCATAGTTGATATTAAATAAACTTAATTTAAATTAATTTTTTTTTTTATTTTATATTACTTTTATTTTATTAAGTAATTATTTACTTAATTTTGGTTTTTTAAAAATTTTGAAATTTTTTTCTCTTTTTATAGTCTTTTTAATTTTACAAATAACATAATTACATAATATATTATAATAAAGTTATAAATTAATTTATATTAAATCAATAATATAATAAATTTTACCCCCTTTTATTTAATGTATGTTAAATCAATTGATTTTATATATTATTAATAAAATATAATATACATTTATTTTTATAATATAATATATTATAGATATTTATCATTTAACATATTATATATATTTATTTATATATTAAATCATTATTCAATATTAAAACTCTATTGTATAAATTTTTTATAATTGTTTAAAAAACTTTGGAAACAATAACAAAATATTATTAATATATTTAATATAATATATCTATTTTATTTATTTAATTAAAAAATATAATATATCTATTTAATTTATTTATCTATTTTATTTATTTAATTAAAAAATATAATATATCTATTTTATTTATTTAATTAAAAAATATAGTATTCTATTTTATTTATTTAATTAAAAAATATAGTATTCTATTTTATTAATATAAATATAAATTAAAATAATTATATTTATATAATATAAAGTTTTCATTAATAAAATATGACCTATTCATCTTTATTTTTTTGTTTTTTTGTTTTTTTTGAGTAATATTATTAAAATAATAATGTTACCCAAATACATTGTCGAAATTTGAAAAATATTAAAAATAATTGTATTACATTTTTGTAATATAAATAATATCGATTTAATTTTATATTGTGAGTACGATAATATAAATGACTTATAATAAAAATATATTCTATATATTAAAATTAATTAGTACATATATTGTTTTTTTTTTTTTTTTTAATATTATATATGAAATTATATTATTATATCTATATTAATAATTTTAATATGTTACATTTTTATATATTAAAAATTATTTCAATATGTAATTGATTCTTTTTTTTTTTTTTTAAATAATTTTCGTTTCTATATTAAACAACTTTTATTTCTATACTAAACAACTTTTTTTTTAAACATGATATTAGCTTTTTTTTTTTAAATAAAAATACATATAATAAACAACTTTTTGTTATTTTATTTTCTTTTTTTTTTTTTAAAATAAAAATACATATAATAAACAACTTTTTGTTATTTTCATTTTCTTTTTTTGTTAAATAAATAGTTGACAACACTTTTAATAATTTTTAATTTATACTGATTTTGTGTAACATATTAATTATATATTAAGTCTTAATTAAACTCGGTTTAGAAATTTAATTTATTTTACCCACCTTATTATGTATAAAAAAAATATTACATTAAACAATAATTTTAGAATTTAATTTATTTTTAATTCATCTTTGATAAACTCACGGTTCTGTTTCCCTTTTAGAGAGTAATTTATTTTTAACTCATCTTTGATAAACTCACAGTTCTGTTTCCCTTTTAGAGAGGAATTTTATTAATTATTTATTAATCTATTTTTATTTAATATAATATTTAGTAAATAAATTTGGCTAAAAAGCGAACAATTAATAATTACAATTTGAAAAATACTTATTTTTATACATATAATTTATTTTAAACTAATATATAAAGTATTCTTATGATTTTAATTAATTAGGTATTTATAATATTTAGTATAAAAAAGTATATGAAAAAAGTATAAAATATTTTTGTAAACTATAAATATTAAAAATATAAAATATTTTTGTAAACTATAAATATTAAAAATATAATAAATTCATTAAAATATTAAAATAATAAATAAAAATCTTTAGAGAAAATAAATTATAAATTATTTACCTATTTACCTATTTACATAAAAATGAATAACAATAAATTTATGTTCACATAAATTAATGAATTAAAAAAAATTTATGTTTCGACATAGATTTATTTTAATCACGTTATTTTAAATCACGTTTAATTTTTATCATGTTACTTTCATAATTTTAAATTTGTTTTCACGTGTTTATTAATAAATTTATTTTATTAATAATTAAAGTTTTTATTTGCGTTTTATATCATCTTATTATTTGTAAAAAATGTTACATTAGCATTAATGTAAAATAATAATAAAATTTATCCAAACAGCACAAATTCATATATTAATATACCGGGGGAGGTTTTTATATTAAATAAAAAATATTTAAAATATAATAATTAAATTTACTTTAAATTAAAATAATAACTTTAATTAGTATAATATTCGATAATTTATCTTATTAATTAGAATGATAGTTCTTTATTTTATTAATTTATTTTGTTAATAACTCTTGCTAGTTATTTTTTTATTACTTCTGGTTCATAATTCTTTTTTTTTACTAAAAACTATCCCTTTTTTTTTTTTTTATAAAAACTATTCTCTTTATATAATCATTGCTTATTATAAAGTTATTTAGATTTAAAAATAGGAAATATTAATTTTCTAAGACTAATTAAAAATGTTATTAAGTATTTCATACAAATAATAATAAAATAAATATTTATTTTTACTATTGATATTATATTTTATTATAATCTTTATATTTATTTTATATAGTAGCTTTTTATTTTAATAAATATAAAGATTATAATAAAATATAATATCAATAGTAAAAATAAATATTAATTAATATTTTCATAGTTTTATGTTGTAGTGTGATTTTATATTTAACCTTTGATCTTAATATCAGCCACAATTATTAATTGATGATTGATTTCTTTTTAACATAAATTTTAATAAATTTATGTTTTTACATATAAATGATTTTTATATTAGTTAAGGTTTTTATTTATATTTTATATCAGATAATTTATCTTAATATAATGTCATTCACAGATAATATCTAACAATATATTGAAAATTAGAATGAATCTATTTTTTCTATATCATTTTTAATTTAAAAAACAAATAATATAATTTTGCAATGATTGTCACAAGTGATTTCCTTCATTAGTAGTTAAGAAAAAAAAAAAAAAAAGAAAAAAAAAAAAGAAAAAAAAAAAAAAAAGGCACCTAATAATATAAGACAGGATGCATAAATAAACATTTTTAAAAATTCAAAAGTTTCCTTATTTTTAAATAAAACCTAATATATAAATGGTTCGTAATCTGTATATCACATTGTACCATATTTAATTCCTAATATATACATTTCAATAAATATAGTACTATTTCAGTAAAAAAAAAATGCTTTAAAAAAAAAAAAAAAAAAAAAAAAAAAAAAAAAAAAAAAAAACTTTAAATTCAGACTTTCATAAAATTTATTTTTTAATATATTAAATTTTATTTATTATTAAAAATGATTATTTTAAAAAAGTTAAAAAATTAATAATATCAAAATGAATATTATTTATATTTCTTATTATATATTTAAATTAACAAATTTATTTATATTTTTTTTTTTCTATATTAAATTATAATATTATTTATATTTCTTATTGTATTATTTTTTTTTAATATATACTTTTTATATAAACAAAAATAAATAAAAATATTATTTTATATTATTTGTATTATTTTTATTATTAATTCGTTTATATATAATTTCAATATCAACTAATGAGTACTTAGGCTTCTTCAGCGTTGGAGGTCTTTTGACGTCTTTCAATTTCTCTGTTGATTTCATCAATCTTTTCATCAGTTAAACTGTAGAAGAAGATAATGACAATCATAAGAACATTGAAAATAGCTGGAATTAAAGAAGCTAACCAACGAATACCTTCTTGAGTACCTGATTTTTGGTTGCTCATACCAAAGAGGTAACTGTTAATAGTGTTTTGAGTAGTCATACAAGTGAAAGCAGTAACGAAGTATAAAGCAATAATACGTAATGGTCCGTTACGAACAAATTCTGTAAATAAATCTGTAACCTTGACGTTTTTAGTTTCTTTCTCTTCCATAGCAATACGTTCCTTAGAAGCGAAGAAACAAATAAGAAGAAGGACTAAACCAACAATATTATAAATGGACATGACAGTAAACCAGGCTTTTGGTTCCTTGGTAAGAGAACTTGGTTCTTCTTCACCCGCAATATAACCAAGAATACGAAGACCATAAAGTGGAATAATACCACCAAGAGCATTACCTAACTTGTAGAACATACCAGTAAGGGCATTAACAATACCTGCAATACGACGACCAGTAGTGTATTCAGCATAGGAAATAACTTCTGGAACAATAGCCCACATGTAACCAGTAATAATGGTGAAACCGGTAGACTTAACAAAGTTAGCAATACGCATCCAAGTGTTATCACCAGAATTAACACCACTCTTACTAACAATATAGATCATGATGTTACCAATAATGGCAATAGTACCGAAGAGATAGAACATGTTCTTCTTACCAACAACCTTCTTAACAGCTGGAACAAATGGCATGAAGAGAATACCTGGAATACTACCAACAAATTGGAAGAATACGAATCCCCATGGAATGGCTTTTCCGGCGGCTAAACCAAGGAAAATTGGAATAAGTGTCCAGACGAAGAAACCACCAATGTTAGCACAAACCATACGAATGGAGGTAAGCATGGTAATTTCATGAGTATCTCTTGTTAATGAAGCATTCAAAGCACCGTATGGAACATTGACACAAGTGTATAACATTTGAAGAAGAACATAAGTAACAGCCTGCGTAGATAATACTACCTCTAAGGAAATCGAATGGACAGAAAACAAGAATACAACCAATAGTTAATGGAAGACCACAGAAAAGTAAATAAGTTCTGTATTTACCTAAACGTGGATTGTGCTTATCAACAAAGGCACCAACAAATGGATCCCAAATGACATCAATAATACGAGCTGTTGTCATAATTGTACCAGCAATAGATGAAGATTCCTTCGTATTATTACCAACAATATATACATCAGAATAGAAGAAAGCACAGTAACCTGCAACAACTTGATAAATTAAATTTTGTGCACAATCACCTAAACCATAACCGATTCTGGTGAACCAGTTAAGTTTGTTAAATCCACTATTATCTAATTCGCCTTTTTCACTCATAGTTGATATTAAATAAACTTAATTTAAATTAATTTTTTTTTTATTAAAATTTGAGCTTTTTTAAAATTGAATGATTGATTGAAATATAGATTTTTATAAACTTTAATTTTTTTTTTTTTTTAACTTTCTTTTTTTTTTTTTTAATATCGAATTATTGAACCTAAATTTAAATTTATATTAATTATTCAATAATTAATAATTTTTTGGTTTTGAAAATATTTATGATATTTTTTACTCTTTTTATACTCTTGTTATATATATATTATATAAAATATTAACTTGATTTTATTAGGAGTTCGATTATGAATAGATTATGATTATGAATAGATTATCATATTGTATCTATTAAATATTTTAATAAAATTTATAAATACACCATAATTATTTATTTTTAATTTATATTGTTTACCAATTATTCATTAACAATATTAATTTAATATACGAACTTAACACAAATTTTTTAATTAATAAATAAAGTTTATGTTTAAATTCGTATAATACATTATTAATTAAAATATTTTAATAATAATAAAAATAATTATTATTGTTATTAACTATTAACTAGATAGTATAAATCATAAATATTAACTAAATAGTATTAATAATAATTAAAATGGTATCAATAATAAAGTTTGAACTTTTAAATATTGGAATTATCATATTCATGAATATTTCGAATACTTTTTGGCACATTTTAATAATTTATTTTAGTTATTATTGTATTTGGCACATTTTAATAATTTATTTTAGTTATTATTGTATAACTTTTAATAGAAGGGTTAAAAGTTTATAAATACACCATAATTATTTATTTTTAATTTATATTGTTTACCAATTATTCATTGACAATATTAATTTAATATACGAACTTAACACAAATTTTTTAATTAATAAATAAAGTTTATGTTTAAATTTGTATAAATAATAAGAATATTAATAATAAGAATAAGAATAATAATTATTAATAATAAAGTCTAAAAGATTTATGAATATAATACATTATTAATTATATTATTTTAATAATAATAAAAATAATTATTATTGTTATTAATATTAACTATTAACTAGATAGTATTAATCATAAATATTAACTAGATAGTATTAATAATAATTAAAATGGTATCAACAATAATTAAAATGGTATCAATAATAATCATAAATATTAACTAGATAGTATTAATAATAATTAAAATGGTATCAATAATAATTAAAATGGTATCAGTAATATAGTTTGAACTTTTAAATATTGGAATTATCATATTCATGAATATTTCGAATACTTTTTGGCACATTTTAATAATTTATTTTAGTTATTCTTGTATAACTTTTAATAGAAGGGTTAAAAGTATTTATGGGTAAAACAATTTATTTTATTTTTATGATTTTATTATACTCATTACTCTTTCATTAAAAAATAATTAAGTTATTTATCACACTACAGTATATAACAATAATAAATCAAAACTACAATATAATAAATAAGTAATTGAAAACCAAGAAATTAACCATACTAATTGAAGACAAAGAAATTAATCACTCTATAATAGAGTATAATTACAATAAATAATAAAAACCATAAAAATAATGATTAGAATAGAGTATAATTACAATAAATAATAAAAACCATAAAAATAATGAATAAGGGTTTAATTATTTATTATATATATATATAATAGTTAATTGTTAAATAAAAAAAAAGAAAAGAAAAACAACTATTATGTAATTTTAATATTTAAAATATTTTAACAATAAATATAACTCAAATTAATTAATAATTGGAATATTAACCATAAATATTAAATTAAATAATAAAATAATATATAAATTAAAATCTACCATATCCATATCATATTACTTAAATAATTAATTAATATATAAATTAAAATCTACCATATCATATTACTATTAAATAATAAAATAATATTTTCCCATTTTGATATTATTAATTTTTATATATCGTATCGTATACATTTACTTGCTGATTGGTGAAAAAATTAAAGAAATTGATTAAATATATATTTATATTTTTAATTTATTTTGGAACAGATTAAACGAGTCATTAAAAAAAAAAAAAAAAACTTTAATTAATAAATAAAATATGAGTTCAGGTTCGGCTCTTTTAAGGTTTATTCTTTATTTGGGGGATATAATTTATATGTTTTATAAAAATAATTTTATTTAAATTTTATTTATTTAAAAAGAATTACATTTGCTTATCATTATTAAAAATATAAACTAACATTTATTCTTAAAATTAATATTTATTTTTATATTTTGATCTCAAGAATTACACTAATCTACTATTTCTTATTCTTGGACAGAGAACTAAAAACTCTTTTATATAATAATTATTTATTATAATAAAGTTTTCCTATATTAAAGTAATAAATATTTAAATTTACTTTCATTAATGTTAAAATTAAATAATAAAAAATAATAATAAATTAATTTCTAATATAAATACAATAAAAATTAGATTAATACATAAATTTATGCTTTTACACCATTTCTTAATTAACAAAAATTTATTATTAATTAGAGTTTTTATTTCTATTTCATATCAATAAACATAAAATGAAATGATGATAATCTAAAATTATTATTAATAATAAATGTATCATGTTTATACATAAAACTAATTAGAATGAAATTTACAAGAATTGAATCTTGAAATAAGTAGTGAATAAAATATTTCAAAATTAAGAAAAAAAAAAAAAAAAAAAAAAAACTTCGAAAGTTATAAAATATCAAAAAAAAAAAAAAAAAAAAAAAAAAAAATTACTTTTGAAAATTATGAAACAATTTTATGTATTAATTTTTTTTTTTTTTCACAGCTTTTATTAATTAGTCAATAAAAAATAAAAATAAAAATAAAAATAAAAATAAAAATATGAATAAGAATTAAAGCAATTTAAAGAAGAATATTTATTATTACTATCATAGGTAGATAGAATAAATTATAAAAAAAAAAAAAAAAATTAAAAAATTAAATGTAAATCTAATTAAAAAAAAATGTAATAAAAACAAATAAAAAATAAAAATAAAAATAAAAATAAAAATATGAATAAGAATTAAAGCAATTTAAAGAAGAATATTTATTATTACTATCATAGGTAGATAGAATAAATTATAAAAAAAAAAAAAAAAATTAAAAAATTAAATGTAAATCTAATTAAAAAAAAATGTAATAAAAACAAATAAAAAATAAAAATAAAAATAAAAATAAAAATATGAATAAGAATTAAAGCAATTTAAAGAATATTTATTATTACTATCATAGGTAGATAAAATAAATTATAAAAAAAAAAAAAAAATTAAAAAATTAAATGTAAATCTAATTAAAAAAAAATGTAATAAAAACAAATAAAAAAAAAATATAATAAAAACAAAGTTAAAAAAATAAAATGTAAATCACATTTAAAAAAAAAAAAAAAAAAAAAACTTTGATATGTCGAAACCTAAAAAATAATATTTATTATTATTATTATTTATTATTATTTATTATTTATTATTATTATTTATTATTATTATTTATTATTATTATTATTATTATTATTATTATTATTATTATTATTATTTATTATTATTATTATTATTATTTATTATTATTATTTATTATTATTATTTATTATTTATTATTATTATTTATTATTATTATTATTTATTATTATTATTAATATTATTATTTTTTAAATCCAAAAAGACACACGAAATATTAAAGAGATATATTAGTATGTTTTTATTATATGTTTTATTATATTTTTTATTGAAAAGAAAAAAATGTTCAAGAAAGTGAATTGTTGATTATAATAATACAATTATTTATACACTTTAACTCATTATATTAATATTTATTTATATAAAACTATTGGTTAAATATTTAATTTATAACATAAACAATTAATATACTATTTTAATAGTTTCTTCTGACATTATTTATTATTATTATTATTGTTAGAATATGTGAAATAGGAGAAATAGGAGTTTAATATATTTAAAATGTACATAATGTGATAAATTTAATATAAAAGCCACAACGTAAAAGTATAAAAGCATGTAATTTGTAATAGAATTAAACATTAGTTTTAGTTATTAGTTACTCTAGTAACTCACGAAGTAACTCTTTATCATAAAATATATTAATAAAGTTGACATAATTATAAAACATAAATTCTTGAGTCTTAAAAGATTAAGAGTCTCATGGACTCCACTCATGAAAACCAAATAGAGCTATTTACTATTTTGAAAATTGAGCTACCTAGCAGAATATAAAACATATTTAAAATAAAAAAAAAAAAAAAAAAAAAAAAAAGGGGTTTTTTGCTCAACTACAAAGCAAATATTCGAAGGAGGATGTCAAATTAATGAAGAAATGCTTAGCGTGAAATAAGCATATTCTTCTAAATAATTAAATATAATTTATTTAAATTGAATACCTAGCGTGAAATGGATATATTCAATAATAACAATAATAGTATTATTAAACCTAGCGTGAAATGGGTTTAGATAATAACTAATTTAATGCTAATTTTATAAAAACTTTAATAATGAAAGGTATAATATAATAAATATAACCATGAGTTATATACAAACAAATGAGGTTTATCAATCTACAAGCAATACTTATTGATTGCAAAATATTCATAAAGTTATAATTAAACTTACATCATTAATATTTTAATAGTGAGAAAATCCAAATATATAAAATTATTTTAGAAATTCGGATTTTAGGGGGAATAGTGAATGTAAAATATTAATGAAAGCTAACTAATTTGAATAAAAAAAAAATCCAAATATATAAAATTATTTTAGAAATTCGGATTTTAGGGGGAATAGTGAATGTAAAATATTAATGAAAGCTAACTAATTTGAATAAAAAAAAAAAAAAAAAAAAAAAAAATTAACTTTATTTAAATAGTTATCGCTTAAACTACAAAGCGAATATATATAAAAGTTAACGCTAATCTATAAAGCGATTATAATTAAAAGTGATGTAAAAACACAATATATGAGGTATTCACACAAATATAGATGGTATAATATCACCCTTCAAGAGAAAGGTTTCCGTCATACAAAATGGTATATATAAACCGTACAATAATATAAGAGATGTCATAGATACATCCAATATCAATGGTGTAATAATAATATTAAGTACTTAGTTTAGGGGAAATTTATTAGATTACATATTTATTTAGAATTATTTTAATAAAAAATTCATATTGAGTTAGAAATTAATATAAAATAAAAATATGTCATAGATACATCCAATATCATATCAATGGTGTAATAATAATATTAAGTACTTAGTTTAGGGGGAATTTATTAGATTACATATTTATTTAGAATTATTTTAATAAAAAATTCATATTGAGTTAGAAATTAATATAAAATAAAAATATGTCATAGATACATCCAATATCAATGGTGTAATAATAATATTAAGTACTTAGTTTAGGGGGAATTTATTAGATTACATATTTATTTAGAATTATTTTAATAAAAAATTCATATTGAGTTAGAAATTAATATAAAATAAAAATATGTCATAGATACATCCAATATCAATGGTGTAATAATAATATTAAGTACTTAGTTTAGGGGGAATTTATTAGATTACATATTTATTTAGAATTATTTTAATAAAAAATTCATATTGAGTTAGAAATTAATATAAAATAAAAATATGTCATAGATACATCCAATATCAATGGTGTAATAATAATATTAAGTACTTAGTTTAGGGGGAATTTATTAGATTACATATTTATTTAGAATTATTTTAATAAAAAATTCATATTGAGTTAGAAATTAATATAAAATAAAAATATGTCATAGATACATCCAATATCAATGGTGTAATAATAATATTAAGTACTTAGTTTAGGGGGAATTTATTAGATTACATATTTATTTAGAATTATTTTAATAAAAAATTCATATTGAGTTAGAAATTAATATAAAATAAAAATATGTCATAGATACATCCAATATCAATGGTGTAATAATAATATTAAGTACTTAGTTTAGGGGGAATTTATTAGATTACATATTTATTTAGAATTATTTTAATAAAAAATTCATATTGAGTTAGAAATTAATATAAAATAAAAATATGTCATAGATACATCCAATATCAATGGTGTAATAATAATATTAAGTACTTAGTTTAGGGGGAATTTATTAGATTACATATTTATTTAGAATTATTTTAATAAAAAATTCATATTGAGTTAGAAATTAATATAAAATAAAAATATGTCATAGATACATCCAATATCAATGGTGTAATAATAATATTAAGTACTTAGTTTAGGGGGAATTTATTAGATTACATATTTATTTAGAATTATTTTAATAAAAAATTCATATTGAGTTAGAAATTAATATAAAATAAAAATATTTTATTCATGTAAAATTAAATGTTAGTTTAGAATAGAACTAATTAGTCGTTAATTAAGATCAAATTAATATTAAAGAATAGGATAGTTTATATACACATATTCACCAGTAAACCAAATTTTTCATTACAAGAATAATCAGGTTTAAGGGGGAATATTAGAATATGTAAAATAGGAGAAATAGGAGTTTAATATATTTAAAATGTATTGAAACATAATGTGATAAATTTAATATATAAGCCACAACGTAAAAGTTGTAAAACATTAGTTATTAGTTATTAGTTACTCTAGTAACTCACGAAGTAACTCTTTATCATAAAATATATTAATAAAGTTGACATAATTATAAAACATAAATTCTTGACTCTTAAAAATTATAATTATTATTATCATTATTATTATTTATTACCATACCAGTACTTACATCAATTTTATTCATTACTTTATTATATATGGAAATTGTAGTACTAAACAGTAGTATACTTAGAGAATATAAAACTTTTTTTTTTTTTTTTTTTTTTTTTTTATAATACAAATAAATAAATATATATAAATATAAATATTAAATATTAATATAAAATATTAATATAAATATATAAAATATATATGTATTATGTTTATTTATTTTTCTATTTTTTTTATTAAAAGTAATAAGGTACAAGAAATTATTGATGTTTTAGCAGAACAGCAGCAACAACATTTAATTTTTGGGAAATGTCTCTTTAAACCATTTAGAATCCTTAGCCATGTTAATAAATAATTATTTTTTTTTTTTAATAAAGGCTTAATTTATTTAGTTTATATTATCAATATATTTATTAGTTTATATTATCAATATATTTATTGGAAGTATCTTTAGTTTTAACTTTAAACAATTTTTTTTTATTTCATAGATATTATTATTATTATTAATTTTAAACAACTTTTTTTATTTCAAAAATCTTATTATTATTAATTTTAATTTCTTTGTTTTAAAAGGATACGCCTTAAATTCTTATGTAGATATTAATATTTATATAAATATTAATTATTATTATATTTAAAGTATTAATTTTTAATAATCTAGTTTATATATAAATTATGAATAAATTATTAATTTTAATTTCTTTGTTTTAAAAGGATACGCCTTAAATTCTTATGTAGATATTAATACTTATATAAATATTAATTATTATTATATTTAAAGTTTTAATTTTAATAATCTAGTTTATATATAAATTATGAATAAATTCTATAATACATTAACCATTTTTTATATGTACTATATCTATATTACTTCATAAAAAGTATTAAAAAAAAAAAAAAAAAAAAAAAAAAAAAAAGCTTTTATTCATAAGTTATATATAAACTAGATTATTAAAAATTAATACTTTTTAATAATCTAGTTTATATATAACTTATGAATAAATTATTAAAAATTAATACTTTTTAATAATCTAGTTTATATATAACTTATGAATAAATTCTATAATACATTAACCATTTTTTATATGTACTATTCTATATTACTTCATAAAAAGTCTTCAAAAAAAAAAAAAAAAAGCTTTAAATTCAGACTTTCATAAAATTTATTTTTTTATATATCAAATTTTATTTATTATTAAAATTGATTATTTTAAAAAGTTAAAAAATTAATAATATCAAAATGAATATTATTTATATTTCTTATTATATATTAAAATTACAAATTTATTTATATTTTTTTTTCTATATTAAATTATAATATTATTTATATATCTTATTGTATTATTTTTTTTTAATATATATTTTTTATATAAACAAAAATAATAAAAATATTATTTTATATAATTTGTATTATTTTTATTATTAATTCGTTTATATATAATTTCAATATCAACTAATGAGTACTTAAGCTTCTTCGACGTTGGGAGGCCTTGTTACGTCTTTCAATTTCTCTGTTGATTTCAACTAATGAGTACTTAAGCTTCTTCAGCGTTTGAGGTCTTTTGACGTCTTTCAATTTCTCTGTTGATTTCATCAATCTTTTCATCAGTTAAACTGTAGAAGAAGATAATGACAATCATAAGAACATTGAAAATAGCTGGAATTAAAGAAGCTAACCAACGAATACCTTCTTGAGTACCTGATTTTTGGTTGCTCATACCAAAGAGGTAACTGTTAATAGTGTTTTGAGTAGTCATACAAGTGAAAGCAGTAACAAAGTATAAAGCAATAATACGTAATGGTCCGTTACGAACAAATTCTGTAAATAAATCTGTAACCTTGACGTTTTTAGTTTCTTTCTCTTCCATAGCAATACGTTCCTTAGAAGCGAAGAAACAAATAAGAAGAAGGACTAAACCAACAATATTATAAATGGACATGACAGTAAACCAGGCTTTTGGTTCCTTGGTAAGAGAACTTGGTTCTTCTTCACCCGCAATATAACCAAGAATACGAAGACCATAAAGTGGAATAATACCACCAAGAGCATTACCTAACTTGTAGAACATACCAGTAAGGGCATTAACAATACCTGCAATACGACGACCAGTAGTGTATTCAGCATAGGAAATAACTTCTGGAACAATAGCCCACATGTAACCAGTAATAATGGTGAAACCGGTAGACTTAACAAAGTTAGCAATACGCATCCAAGTGTTATCACCAGAATTAACACCACTCTTACTAACAATATAGATCATGATGTTACCAATAATGGCAATAGTACCGAAGAGATAGAACATGTTCTTCTTACCAACAACCTTCTTAACAGCTGGAACAAATGGCATGAAGAGAATACCTGGAATACTACCAACAAATTGGAAGAATACAAATCCCCATGGAATGGCTTTTCCGGCGGCTAAACCAAGGAAAATTGGAATAAGTGTCCAGACGAAGAAACCACCAATATTAGCACAAACCATACGAATGGAGGTAAGCATAGTAATTTCATGAGTATCTCTTGTTAATGAAGCATTTAAAGCACCGTATGGAACATTGACACAAGTGTATAACATTTGAAGAAGAACATAAGTAACAGCTGCGTAGATAATACTACCTCTAAGGAAATCGAATGGACAGAAAACAAGAATACAACCAATAGTTAATGGAAGACCACAGAAAAGTAAATAAGTTCTGTATTTACCTAAACGTGGATTGTGCTTATCAACAAAGGCACCAACAAATGGATCCCAAATAACATCAATAATACGAGCTGTTGTCATAATTGTACCAGCAATAGATGAAGATTCCTTCGTATTATTACCAACAATATATACATCAGAATAGAAGAAAGCACAGTAACCTGCAACAACTTGGTAAATTAAATTTTGTGCACAATCACCTAAACCATAACCGATTCTGGTGAACCAGTTAAGTTTGTTAAATCCACTATTATCTAATTCGCCTTTTTCACTCATAGTTGATATTAAATAAACTTAATTTAAATTAATTTTTTTTTTTTATTTTATATTACTTTTATTTTATTAAGTAATTATTTACTTAATTTTGGTTTTTTAAAAATTTTGAAATTTTTTTCTCTTTTTATAGTCTTTTTAATTTTACAAATAACATAATTACATAATATATTATAATATTAATAAAGTTAAAAGTTATTGTATTATTGATATAATTTAAATCAATTTATATCAATAATACAATAACTTTTAAGTATAATTACAGTAACTAATAAAAACAATAATAAAAATAATGGTTAAAGGATTAATTATTTATTTTACTAATATAATTGTTAAATGTTACACAATAAAATAAAATAAAAAAAAATTAAATTTTAATATTTAAAATATTATATTTTAATATATATGTAATTTAAATTATAATAAATAAAATCATAATCATAAGTATTAAATTAAAATAACTATAAATATATATGATTTAATTAATTTTTTTAATTTTTCACCAATCAGTAAACAAATTTATACGATATATAAAAATTAATAAAAATTAATAATATCATAATGGGAAATATTAATTAATATTAACAAGTAACATGATACGGTAAAATTTTAATTTAAAAATAATAAAATAATATAAAAATTAAAATTTAAATATATTTAATATGAATAAGCATATTTCAAGGCATCTATATATTAAAATAATATATTATCTCCTTTCCACTAATAAAGTTCAGTATTATTATTTACACAAATATTATTATATTATCAAATGTATTAGTAATTTATTTTATAATTAACCTTATTTATTATTAAAATTTAAATAATTTATGTTTTTACTTATACACATAAATTTATTGATAATTAAACATTAACTAAGAATAATGTGGCGTATTAAAATAGTAAAAATCATATGAACTCTTAAATCTATGTAACAAATCTACTAATACACATTTTTAATTTACTAATACACAATAACAATAAATCAATATATAAAAATCAATAATTACTTTAAAGATGAAAATCTTTAGTTTTATTAATTAATAAATATTAAATATTAAAAACTTAAATAAATAATATTCTTCAACCTATTCTTGTTTAAACTTTGATATATATATAAATTAAATAAATAAATGGGGGACAATCATATTCAAATAATATTCGATAATAAAAATAATAAAGAAATGGTGAAAAAAAAAGAAAATATATATATATATACATATTATATGATAAATAAAGATTATATTCTATAATTAATCAGTTAATGAAGTATTATATATTCTTTCAATTATTGTTGCAATAAAATTGTCATTTCAATATTTTATTTCTATTTAATAAAATATATATATATATTTTTTCAGGAAGTTAAATTTATTGAAACTGTTGTTAGTTGAATTTTTAGTATTTTTCATTCTATTATTTTTTTTTTTATTTTTTTTTTTTATTGGTGTTAATTATCATTATATCATAATAGATGAATAAAGTTCCAATAAATAATTGATTTAATTTATATTATTGATTAAATTCTATAAATAGTTTATTTAATTAATAAATGGAGAAATTTTTATTTAATATAATCTATTTTAAGTTTTTAATTAAATTTCAATAAAAAAAAAACAAAAATTTAATTGTTCAATTTTATAAAAGAAAAAGAAATATTTAAAAATAAAAGAAAAAAAAAATTAAATAAGACATATATTAAATAAATTAATACATATATTAAAAAGAAAAATTTAGGTAATGCTAATTATTTATGAAAAGTTACTTTGAGAATTTATTTATATTATAATTATTTATATAAAGTGGGGAATTTAGAAAAAAAATTAAATATATAAATAAAATAATAAAGCATTATATTTTTTTTTTTCCTTTTTTTCAGAACATAAGACTAGGTATACTTTAATCTAGATAATGATAATATTTACTTTTAAATATAGATAAGAAAGTGTTTTAAATATAGCTAAAGATAGTGCATTTTTTAATATTTTATATTAATTATTATGATTATAGTAAAAATTTTATCGTTTTATATTTTTAAAATTATAAAACATTTTATATAATTATATATATATATAATTATTTTAATAAAGTAATAAATATTAGTTAGATAATTTATAATATAATTTTATTTATTGAAAATATAAAGGTATAATAATATTTTTAATATTGGTATAGTAAATATTAATTATTATAATTTATTATTATAATTTATAATATTATAATATCAGTATAGTATTACTTAACTTTTTTTTTTCAATGAAATTTTATTTTATAATAATATCTTTTTTTTTCAATGAAATAATATCTTTTTTTTTTTTAATGAAATTTTATTTTTTCAATGAAATTTTATTTTATAATAATATCTTTTTTTTTTTCAATTAAATTTTATTTTATAATAAAATGAAATTTTATTTTATAATAATATCTTTTTTTTTTTCAATTAAATTTTATTTTATAATAAAATGAAATTTTATTTTATAATAATATCTTTTTTTTTTTCAATGAAATTTTATTTTATAATAATATGAAATTTTATTTTATAATAATATCTTTTTTTTTTCAATGAAATTTTATTTTATAATAATATAAGTATTTTTTTATTAAAATTTTATTTTTTTTTCAATGAAATTTTATTTTTTTTTTCAATGAAATTTTTTTTTTTTTTTTCAATGAAATTTTATTTTATAATAATATAAGTTTTTTTTTTTTATTAAAATTTTATTTTATAAAATAAGTGTTTTTTATTCAAAAAAAAAAAAAAAAAAAAAAAAAAAAAAAAATTTAAGTATTTATTTTAATAAAAATTTTATTTTCATTTCTAATTTTATTATATAATTAAATAGATATACATTTTTTTGATAGAATAGTTGAATAATTTTTTTTAAGAGTATTTACTATTTTAATTTAATAATATAATATAATATAATATAATATAATATAATATAATATAATATAATATAATATAATATAATATAATATAATATAATATAATATAATATAATATAATATAATATAATATAATATAATATAATATAATATAATATAATATAATATAATATAATATAATATAATATAATATAAAAGGATTATTTTTTTATTTTTTTTTTTTAGACTAGGCATAACTTTATTTATTTATTAATAATAGGTTTAAATACATTACAGGAATTAATTATAAAATTAAAAAAAAAAAAAATTATAAAAAAATACATGGAATTTATATTAATATAAAAAAAAAAAAAACTACATTAAGAGTTAGAAGGCGATGCGACTTCTAATTCTTCCCATTCATTAATGATAACTCCCTGAGCATCATTTGATGAATTCGTATCAGAATTTCTTCTTTGCCTTTATCATTTCGATGTCGACGCTCCTGACAACGGTAGGTCTTATGGTATACCCATCGATCATTGTGAAAAAATCACTTTGAACAACAGGCATAACATAAGTAAGGAATTCCGCAAGCCCCACAAAATAAGGAATCGGGAGAGAAGACCTTTCCTCTGATGTTCCAAAAAATTTTCCCAAAATTGGCCCTCTCTTCCCCTGATTAATTGATAAGATATCAATTACTGTACTGTATTTCCACCAAGAAGGAGACACAGTACGTACGTAAAAATTAATGTTATCTTTAAAATCTTCCTCTGAGTCGTCAGGGATGTTTAATCCTCGAGCAACTGCAGTAACAGAAAGATTAATAAAAAGTTGATCTACAAAAGGAATGAATTTTTTTCTTAGTTTATTAAATTTAGAGCACGAATGAATCCAATGAGTGAAGCTGGGAACACTGTTTTGTTCTTTACAGCAAGGACAATATGTTGGGCATTCATTCCATACATTTTTACTCTTAGTGTAAGTTCTCACATCAAATTTGAATCCACATTTAATTCGTCCAATCCAAAAAAAAAAAAAAATCCATATGAGAATTGTGAATATTTAAGAGAAAGGCGATCTATCTTTTCTTTAGATTCAAATTTATATTTTTTTGTAATTTACTGATCTAATAGCTGGAGTTCTTCTATAAAAGTCATTTTCCCAATAAAAGTTTTTTATTTCTTTAGCACTTCTATCTCTATGGGTATGTTCTTTTAATCTGCGTGCTTTTTTAGTCCAAGAATAGTGTGAAAGAGTGGGAATATTATTGACCAAATGAGCAATGATACATGAAGATGATTTCCATTTGTTAAAACAACGAATCATCGCATTAGCACAAAAGCTTGCAATAGGAGGAATATTAAGATTCCTTTGACATACTGTAAATTGTAGTATTAGAAGATTTACTTTTAAAGCCAAAACTCCAAAATAATCCTCGATTAAAAGCTGATTGAGCCTTCCTTTACATGTGCTTTATTAGATCCAAATAATGGTGCGTAGTAGAGAACTGTACTAAGAACAAAGGAAACTAAGATTCGAGTTTTAAAATAAAAAGGAACGTTATTATTAGATAAGAAACGATAAAAGGAATTAACCGCATGATTAATTTTACTGTTCATCGTAGAAATGATAGGTTTTAACTCAAGAGATTCGTTAAAAGGTATCCCAAGATATGTATATTGGTTGGTTTTCGGCACTTTGTGAATGCCAAGAAAGAAAATGGGATCAACATAATCACTAGGTGTGGCAAAAAATATATAGGTTTAACAACTAAAGTGGCGCATTTACTGATTCCAAAGGACATTTCATTAGTAACACCCCAATCATGAGCTTTGTTCAAAAGTGATTGAAAAATTATCCTTAGAAGGGGCCATTAACACAATATCATCAGCAAATAGTCCTCCACAACATTTTCTATTCTCAACATCCACTCCTAAATCTTCACAGTTATTTTAGTATATCATTAATAAATATATTAAATAAAATTGGTGATAATGGGCAATCCTTGTCTAACCCCATGATGAATTGGAAGTTCATCTGAAAGATTTCCGTTAAGATTTTGCACGAGCTTTCGATGTTAAATATAAGTTCTGTAGGAATTGAAAACATTTACCACGAATACCGATATTTTTAAGCTTTGTAAGAATGTTGAAGATTGGAACTGAGTTATTATGCTTTCTTAAGGTCAAGAAAAGCAAGGTATGTAAATTCACCTTGAAATTTTCTTCTTTGACATATTTCTCGAATTGAAATATATAAGCTAATACATTCTTCTTTATTCCTGAATCCAAATTGTTCTGGTCGAACAGCACCATGAGGTAGTGCATAATCAGAAATTCTTTTAGTGACAATTTTAATTTTCGACAGAATTTTTAATCCTACATTAATAAGTGAAATACCACGGTAATTATTACAGTCTGAAAGATCTCCTTTCTTTGGAATGGAAGCAAGAGAAGCTAAATTCCAATCTTCCGGGAAATCACCATCCCAAATTTTATTAAAAAGTAATAATAAACATTTTTGCACAGTTGGAATAAATGATTTCTTGATTTGAATTGGCCTGTTCAGAAGTGGTATTGCTATAGAATCAAAGAAAGCTTTAAAAAAATTCCGTAGGAATACCATCAGGGCCAGGAGCTTTATTATTTTTCATTGAGAGAACAGTAGTGTAGTATAGATATCAGACATAGATATTGGTTGATTAATATCCCAAGTTTCCGATGTAGAAGAGTTGTTGAATTGTCTACTCCAGTAGTTTTCATTTAGGCTATGACCAGTAATATCTGAAGCAAGTTCTTTATAATGTTCAGCAAAACGGTTTGAGTTGTCCATCTTGAGAAATGATTGCATGACCTACTTTATCCTTAATATAAATAGGGGATTTTGATGGAGAGTAAGAAGGTTTGGTTATTTTCTTGAGAAGCGACCATCACCATCCTCGTTGTGTATCATTATTTAAAAAAACAGTCACCAATTTGAGTGGATCGAGTTTCTAAATCTACATTTTCTGATAAATTTCTTCAATTTTTTTGGATTTATTAGAGAACTTCCTGTAGTCTTTTAAAAGTTTACAGAATTCATCAAGATTAGTAAGATCATCATCCAGAACAAAGTTTTTAATTCTATAGTATATAGAATGTTTCTCATGTGAAAGTTGTTTAATGAAACCAGGACAATGGAATGCAGAACCTTGATGATCTGTGGGTACTCTTGCATGTATTTCATCTCCAATTTTATTGGCAGTTTCCAGAAATTTATTTACCATAGTGTTGGAGTCCAAAGTTCTATTATTTTCAAATTCATTTAACAGAATAGAAAATCTGTTATGTGAAAAAATGGTTTCTTGATTAGTACGACATACTCGGTTGGAACCATTTAACTTTCTTTTTAGGAGAGGGTTGTAGTGAATCCATCAGGAGAAGTTTTCTTACATGAAAGAATTAACGGGAAATGATCAGAAATATCATTAAAGGAATTACAAAACAGAAGCGATGTTCAAGTAGTCTCTCATCTTATCATTGAAAACAATAAAGTCAATACATGAATTCTTACCTCCACTAGACCAAGTAAACTGATGTCCAATCATATCCATGAAAATAGGTCTTGAAGTTGTTGTTTGGTCACATTAAAATCACCAACAATTACCGAAGGAACGTTTTGGTGATTTTTGAGCCAATTAACAAGATCTTTTTTTTTTTTTTTTTTTGCTTTATCTCTAGAATCCGTATGTTTCTTGCTAGGAATGTTATATGTTCCCTAAAATAACATTTAACACCCCAAAACGAAAATATACTAACCGAAAGGATATACTTATATTCTAAGAGATCGTTCGTAAACTGGCATGAAGAGTGTATGCCGATGTAAAGACCTCTCATACCTTGGAGTTTTCTCGTCTGCGCGTCTTAGCACTGAATTATAATGGTTCAGGAAGGGGTAAGAATTGGAGAAAAGAACCCAAGAAAGAACTATTTCCGACTTCTTGAAAACATATACAAATTGGTTTGAAAATAAAGTTGAAGTAAGTAATTCCATCACGTTTTTCAGCATTCCAACCATTGATATTCCAACTAGTACAGAAATTAAAGAATTCAGCATTTGAGGAAGGATTTGTATATAGAATACAGTTGGGAATTGGAATAGTAGGTTCAGATTGATATGCAGATCTAACATGGCTAATACTACTATATGTACGAATCCTTGATGAAATTTTCCAATTTATTCTTTTAACAGGTTAAGTATTTTGTTAATCATTAATAAAAATCTTTAAATAATCTGAGTGGTTATCGTAATTAACTCTTATGATGAAGTAATTTTCGATATTAATTATAGTGTTTTTTTAACAATTCCATGAATAATCTCATTACATTTTGAAATTTTTTTTACTTAAAAACTCCCATAATCTGCTTTCAGTCCAAGATTCAAGATCATGGATGAAAATTAAAACAAAGTTGTCAATTTCCGGTCCAAATTGTCTAAGACCTCTACGGATTATGTGAAAGCGATTGATTGAGATTGACATGTTGAATAAAAAGATAAGTTATTAATGAAATTGATATATAAAAAAAAAAATAAATAAAAATATAGAATAAAAAAAGTTGGTGTGTATAATAATAATATAATATATAATAATATAATTGCTGTTGTAGTCTTTATAAGATATTTGATGTCGTTAACTAATATAGTAGTATCAATAAAATATTAGTATTAATAAATGATTTTGTATTATAATTATAATTTTTTTTTCCTATTTTTTCTTAATAATGTTCTCTTTTATTTTTTTTTTTTTTTTTAAATTTTAACTTTGTAACTAAATTAAATTTCGCTTTTAAAATCTTCCTTAATTTCTTCTCTAATCGTTAAATTGCTTTTTAAACTATAACGTATATTTTACTAAATTCATAAATTTTAAAGATAAAAAGAAAAACGTAAATAAACAAAACTGAATAGTGGATTGAAAATTAATTACTTCAGGATTTTTTTTTTTTTTTTTAACGGCGGCAGCAAAAATTGTGCAGTCTTTATTAATTAAATTTTTATAAATACATGAATAAAAAAAATAAAATAATAAAGGTTGAAAGAAAAATAAAAAAAAAACACAAATAAAATAAAATAATGGTATAATGTATTCTAGTTTTATTTAATTAATATTAGTAAGACTTCACAAAGGCACTATTATACTATAATACTATAGTACAATAATTATTTTTGACTTCGCAATGTTAATCATAATTTTAAGAAACGAAATTATGATCTTCATTGGTTACGCTTAGCCCTGCTGGCCTGTCTTACTGTTTCTTCAGCATTGACGCTCTTGGTAGTAGTAGTACAGTTCGATTTGAACCTATTGAACAAAGACCATTGCTGGCCAATAGCAATGAGGTATAATCGATTGAAGAAGAGCCGCAATAACCACCAAGAATGGAGTATCAGAATAAGCACCTGATTTCATCTGGCACTTAAGTAGATCCTTCCATTCCCTTGTACTGTTATTAATACTTCTTCCCCCCAAGAAGGAAATTAAACACTTTTTTCATACACACACTAGAATCAACATACACATTATTTTCAAAACTATTACTAAAATTACTAATATTACTAATTACTAATATTACTATTACTAATATTATTATAATTATTAATACTATAACTATTATTACTATTACTATTATCAATATTATTATTAACGTTATCATTTGTTAGGTTGTCACGGTTAAAAGCATTATATAAGAATAAAAATTTTATCATTGAATTTACTACGAATTGGGTTGAAAGATGGACATTCACAATTAACCAATGCTTTATCCATTGTTTATTACTTTTGCAACAGGGACAAAAAATTAGGACATACTTGATCTATATATTTTTGCAGCTTTAGCAACTTTTGCATCTAGTCTATATCCGCTTCGTGCTTTCAATAGCCAATAGAAACCATATTGAAAGTTCAGGATATTCATAACAAAGTTTTATAAAATCCGATGTTTCTTCAAATTTGTTTTTTCGTCATAAAAATTCTGCTTTAATAGAATTGATTTTTCATATCTCTTTTTCCAATAAAAATTCTTTATTACATTATCGTTACTACCTCTTTTCTCTAGTTTAGGCTTAAGAGTTCGACTTTCTTTTGTCCATGTATATTTTCTAGAATTTTGGAATATTATTAACTAAATAGGAGATAATACAGTTTGAATCTTTCCATTTTTCAAAAACATTTGACTTGAGACAAAGCACACTTAGCTGACAATGGTGGAATATTTAAAATCTTTTGAAATAGAATAAACATTAATAAAGGATTTTGGCTTTGTGTAAACCTGCAATCCATCTTAATCCTTTATTAATTAATATCTGAGTATTATTTGTTCTCGCTTTATTTGAACCAAGTAAAGGTGCAAAGTAAGAGACTTTACTAAGCACATAGGAGTTAATTATAATCTTCTTAAAATGGAATAGGAATTTTGGAATTTGAAAGAAAATTTACAAACAGAAAAGAGAGCTTTGGTAACTTAGTGTTAAGTAATTTAATAATAGACTTCAACGATAAACTTTTATCAAATGGTATACCTAAATAAGTATAACATTTAGTAATTGGGATTGGTTGACCAGCAAGATGAAATGTAAGGATCTCTCTTATTTTGAAAAGAAGCTGTGTCTGGTCGAATTTTACCATTGTTGCTTGCATACTTATTAATTCCAAAATTCATCATATTAAATTTAGCCCATTCATTTACCTTTTTAAGCAATTTTCTTTAACTTGGTCCTTGACGGTGCACATAGAACAATATCATCCGCAAAGAGTCCAACCACAACATCTTGATTCGCCTAAAGGAATTCCTAGTTCTTTAACAATTGTTTAAAAATGTCATTGATAAATAAATTGAAAAGAATTGGTGATTAGTGGACAACCTTGTCTAACTCTTTTCATAATATTAAAAGATTCTGAAGATTGGTCGTCAATTTTAACACTGGCTTTGGAATTCATATATAGATTTTTTTATAAATTGATAACATTTACCTCTACCTCTAATACCTAAAGCATCTAATTTATATTAAAATATTACCTTATTGGAACAGAATCATATGCCTTTTTCAAATCTAGAAATGCAAGGTAAGTTTCTTTATTATCGTTTTTTACGTCTTTGACAAATTTCTCTAATTGAAATAAATAAACTAACGCCTTCTTCTTTATTACGGAATCCAAATTGTTCTGGTCTAATAAAATTATTCTTGAGTCCATATACTGAAATTCTTTTAGAGACTATTTTCGAAATAAGTTTTATACCATTATTGATCCAATGTTGATATTCAGCTTTCCTATACATATTAAACATATGATGAATAATTTTGCACATTCTATTGTATTTTTCAATTAGTTCCTCAAATTCATCTATATTACAATTAGAACCTCTTCTTTTAATGTCTTTATATAATTTCATTTTGAGTTTTTTTCAAATTAAATATTTTGTCTGACATATGGAAAAAACGATTTTCTAACCTCTGACATTGAAAGTGATATCAAGTTCTTTAGCAATATCGAATGAAGTTGATATAAATTTCTTAGAAACATCATCAATGCTAATATTAGGATCTTGAATAACATTCTCTAATACACTAAAAGTAGTTATTATCAAAAAAATTGATTCTTTTTCATTTAAACATTTTAATCTATCCCATTTAACTGTCTCTTTTTTTGGCAGAGAGAAAGAATTATCTGAATTACCTAAAGAAAAGCATTTACCTTTTTTTATTAATAGAGGCTTATGATCCGAAATAGGGGGAAAGTCAATAAAAAGTACCATATGAAAGTTAAATCTAACATATGAACATTGACAATCGCATTGGTCTATTATCGGATTCTCTATTGCCTCTACTCCATGAAATTGGGAAACCCCATAAAGGAAGAATTTTCAATTACTAAATTTGGAGAGCAAGTTACTTAATTTTTCTGTAGTTAAATTAAAATCACCAACCAACATTGAAGGATGAGAAGAATGACTATTTAACCAAGACAAAATTTCTATTCTAGCAGCTCTAGCATGAAGGCTATGGCCACTATGTACTATGTGGTAAATACACGTTACCAATAGAACATTTAGTGAAATTCCAAAAATTATAAGTATTACAAAGAAATAATATACTCATAAGTATTGTTTTCAAGAGAGGCTTGACAAGAATTATGAAACCCTATGTAAAGTCCTCTTTTACCGGGGAATTTCATCATTAGCTTTTTTGAAGAAGTGTTTATAGTTTTTTTAATGATACTCGACATGGATATTTACTTTTTGAACCTGAACCATTTTCCTGTTTCTTGAAAGTATATGAAAAGTGGTTTATACATTGAAATAAAGAGTTCAACACTGTCTTTTTTATCAAAGTTCCATCCATTAGTATTCCAACTAACACAAAGAGGAAATTCTTTAACTGCATTATTATTAATTTGAATGTTATTAGAATGATTGGAATGATTATTATTGATTGGATTTGAAATTGAATTTGAACTTGAATTTGAACTTGAACTTGAATTTGAACTTGAACTTGAATTTGAACTTGAACTTGAACTTGAACTTGAACTTGAACTTGAACTTGAATTTGAACTTGAACTTGAATTTGAACTTGAATTTGAACTTGAACTTGAATTTGAACTTGAACTTGAATTTGAATTTGAACTTGAACTTAAACTTTAATTTGGACCTGAACTTGAACTTGAACTTGAACTTGAATTTGGACCTGAACTTGAACTTGAACTTGAACTTGAACTTGAATTTACAAAAATTGAATAGTGTTCAGGATGTATTCAAATTATTCCCTCTATCTAATAATTTGAATAGCACCAAAAAGGTGATACACGCCCCTAAGGGGGAAAAAAAAAAATAGATGATAAGGAATCATTAAAAGGAATACCTAAATAAGTGTAGCAAGAAACCTTAGGTATTTCATACAGGCCAAGGTAAAAAAAAACAGGATCGATCCAACCAAGACGTGTATTTCCTTCTAAAAAATGATTGCAAATAATAGAAGTAGAATTTTTTTTTTTTTTTTTTTTTACAGCCGCAATTATTGCGAACTTTAATCTTTATTTATTTATTTATTCTTATTCAAGATACATGAATATTTTTAATTTTAATAAAAAATAAAAATTAAAAAAAAAAAAAACACGTAATTAATAAAAAAAATAAATATTATTTGTCCAATTTGAACATAATAATAAATAAAATTAGTAACGTGAAATAAAAATGTAATATTCAAAAAATAAGTGTAATATATAAATTCAGAAAAAAAAAGTCCATAGGCAACGAACCTCACCTCCTTATGGATTAGGGTTTGAATTGACTATCTGAAAGAAATTATGGTCTTCTCCTTCAGAGGCATTAGGCCCTACTAGCCTGTCTTACTTGCCATTTTCAGCGTTGACGCTCCTGGTTAGATTGCGCTTATACTTTCGGAATAGTAACCCTTGCCGAGTATACTAGCCCTAGGCATAATTTCTGTGAAGAGAGCCGCAGATCGCACCAAGAATGGTTGGTTTTGAATAATCACCAGAAATGATTTGGGGGTGTGGGGCATTTCGCCAAATTGCATTTCGCCAGGTTGTGTTTCGCCATTTTTTTGAAAACATGTGGCGTATTAAAAAAATGTGGCATTTCGCCAAATTGAGAATTATTAAATAAATAAATAAATAAATAAATAAATAAAATTAAATATTTTTAATATTGATGTATTTATATTTTTGAAGTAAATATTTAAATATTAAAATTTTTTTTTTTTTTCATATATAAATAGCTTTACATATATCTGATTAAATAAATAATAAATTGATAAATAATAAATAAAAAAAAAAATAATAATAATAAAATAAACAATATAGTAATATAATTAATAAAAAAAAAATAATAATATAAACACTATTGCTATAATTATAAAAGGATTGTCATTAATAATAATAATAATGACGATTAAATTATAAATAATAATAATATTATTATATAATTAATAAAAAAAAATAATAATATATTTTTATAATTAAATATTTTAAATAATTATTTTATTACTATTTTACAAAATATTAAAATATATCTTTATAATTAAATATTTTAAATAATTATTTTATTACTATTTTACAAAATATTAAAATATATCTTTATAATTAAATATTATAAATTATTATTTTATTACTATTTTACGAAATATTAAAATATATAATAATAATTTTTTTTAATAGTAAAAATTATTTTAAAAAGAGAATAAATGAGTAAATACAATAATTATTAAAGTATTTTTAATCTTTTTTAGATTAGGTTAGCTTAAGAACATTAAAATATATTTTTATGATAAAATTTTATTATTTTAAAAATATATTTTTATAATTAAAGTATTGTGATAATATTATTTTTTTTACAAAATATTAAAATATATCTTTATAATTAAATTTATTTTTATAATTAAATATTATTAATAATTATTTTATTTTAAAAAATATCTATAATTAATTATAAAATATAATAAAAACAAGTTTAAAAAAAATTATTTTGAATTTTTATTTATTTAAAAAAATTATTTTGAATTTTTATTTATTTAAAAAAATTATTTTGAATTTTTATTTATTTAAAAAAATTATTTTGAATTTTTATTTATTTATTCATTCATTTACTTATATCAATAAGTCATTTGTCGAAATGCAACTTGGGGAAATGCAGCATTTTAATAATACGCCACTTGGCGAAATGCAATATGGCGAAATGCAACTCTCCCATAATTTGGTTCTTAAACAAATTATCCCATTCCTTTTTATAATTTGAATCGATTATGTTAGCATCCCTTTCCACCAAGAAGAAAGGAATACAATCGATACCAACGTCACATATATATCTACACACTCATTATTCAGAAAAATTACTTAAAAATTACCACCATTTTTCACCAATTGAACTATTCACTAAAATTAGAAGTAACGATTATTATAATTTTCACTATCACTATTTCTATTTACACTATCAACTATTTCTACTATTAATATTTCTATTTACACTATCAACTATTTCTACTATTAATATTTCTATTTACACTATCAACTATTTCTACTATTAATATTTCTATTTACACTATCAACTATTTCTACTATTAATATTTCTATTTACACTATCAACTATTTCTACTATTAATATTTCTATTTACACTATCAACTATTTCTACTATTATTAACATTATTATTTCTATTGTTAATATTATTAATATTATCTACTTCGTTACTACAATCAGAATCAGAACTTAGTTCTACATTATTTATATCTGTGATAACAGGGTCTTACATTACTATTAGATATTGGAACAGTATTTAGTAATAATAATATAAAATTTTTTCATAAAGTTTTTTCAATATCTTTAAAATATTTTCATTCGAAATTCACAGGAAAAGATAGCATTTAGAAAACCAATGTTCCCAATCGAGGATTACTATTTATTCTATAACAGCAAAGGACACCTTTCAGGACAGTCTTCTTCAATCATTTTGGCGGCTTTGGCAACACGAGCATCGAATTTATCGAATTTATATACACATCTGGCACGTAGTACCCATCAGAAGCCAATGCTAAAATTCAGGATATTTATAATTTAGTTTTTTTAAGATACTCTCTAGATTTCTCAAAATTATTATTTTTTATAAGCCTTAGTCTTTGATTGATTTTCCTGCCACATATCTCTATCCCAGTAAAAGTTTAAAAAAATAGCTTTTTTTTTTTTTTTTTGATGGAAATTTATCTAATTTGTCAGCTAAAATTTTTACTTTCTTTATCCCATGCATGACGTCTACAAACGAGATATATCTCTCTAAGTAAATCAGAGATAAATACATTTCGAGTTTTTCCATTTTTTTAAAACACCTTACCTGAGCAATCGTACATTTCGCCGAAAGAGGAGGAATGTTAAGTTCTTTTAGAAACACAATAAAAGGGAAGTAAAAGCTATTATATTCCCTTTAGAAAATCCTTTAAATCCAGTATAGACCTAAATTAACTAGTGTCTCTGTACTTCTCGTTCTATCTTTGTTAGATCCAAGTAAGAGGTGCATAATATGAAACTTGTCCAATTACTATAGCTGAAAATAAGCATTCTTTTTATAAGGGATAGGAATATGAGGATATGAGGATTCTTAAGAAATCCTTTTTATGGAATAAAGTGCTTTTCTAACTTTATTATTCATTCTCTGTATGATTCGGTTTCAATCTTAAATCATTTGAAAACGGTACACCTAAGTTAGGTATAGCAATTCGTTTTTTAGGTAACTCTTGACTTGAAAGATAAAAAGGTAGGATTATTTATTATAAAGAAAATCAGAAACCTCCCCTCGTACAACTAGACTGGCACATTAATTGATACTCAAATTGCATTTCATTATTCCTAGCCCATTTACTGGCAGACTTTTAACAATTTCTTAAAGTTGGGATCTTGTTGAAGCACATAACACAATGTCATCTGTAAAAAAAAAAAAGACCTCCACAACAACGTTTACCACCAATAGAGATGCCATAATTATTACAATTATTAAAAAATATCATTAATGAACAAGTTAAACAAAATTAGTGAGAGGGGAACAACCTTGACGAACTCCTTTCATAATATTAAAATGATTCCGATAATTGTCCATCAACTCTTACAACAAGCCTTGGAAGATAAGTATAAATTTTCAATAAAATTATAGCACTTACCTCTAATATACCTAAGTGATGAATCTTCATTAAAACATTATATATGGGCACTGAGTCATACGCTTTTTTTAAGATCCAAAAAAAGCAAGGTTAAGTATCCTTATTTTCAAATTTCCTTCTCTGACATATAATTCTTAATGTAGTGTAAAGGCTAATGCATTCTTTCTCGATTACGAAATCCATATTGTTCAGGTCTAATAAAGCCTTTATCAATTCCATATTTAGAAATCCATATTGTTCAGGTCTAATAAAGCCTTTATCAATTCCATATTTAGAAATCCATATTGTTCAGGTCTAATAAAGCCTTTATCAATTCCATATTTAGAGATTCTATTAGCAATAATTTTTTTCTATAATTTTTTCAAATCCATTATTGATAAGAGAGATGCCACGATAGTTATTACAATCTGATGGATCGCCCTTTTTTTATGAATAGAAAAACTATAGATGCATTTATTTCATGATTTTGGGAAAATCACCATTCCAAATACGATTGATTAAGGCTTTGAAGACATTTAAAGCCAGAAGAAATAATTACTATTATCATCCCATGATTCTTCTGAATCATCTTTACAAAGGAATCAAAGCTTTGAAGAATTCCATTGGAATACCATCAGGAACCATAAGCTTTAATTAAAGTTAGGAGTGGAGGAGATTGCTTCGCTAATTTCTTCATCGCTAATATCTTGGTTAATATCCCAATTCTTGTTGCCTTGGTCTTCCCAAATTCCTTAGTGCATCAGAATTTTTCCAGTAATCCTTTAGAAAGACTATGACCGGAAGAATCCCGACCCTAAGAATTTTATAATGAAGAATGCCAAACTTTTTTAATTTTTCGTCTGTAGAAGAAACAAGTTCATTATTATAATTTTTAATAGGATGAGAGGACCGTGAAAGATTGATTATTTATTTTTGCGTTTCTTTTTAACCCATTTCCATGCTATGCTTTCCTACTATCCTTTTTTTTAAGAGCTAACGAACATCCAATTTTAAATCCAATATAAATATTCTTTCTTCCTAAATTCGTTACATTTTTTTATGAATTGATTCACAAAGTCGGTTATACGAGTCAACTATATTTTAGCAAATTCATTGGAATCATTTGCAGAAACAAAACGCTTATAATTTGTTTGTATTTTAATATGTTTAACCTTTTGAAGACAATAAATTTTTCGTGACATTCTAAACATCGCCTTTACGGATTTCTGTTGAAGATGTAATCGATAAAAATCCTTAGCAATAGAATTAGTAGTGTTAATGAACTTTTCAATAACACACAATCTATCGGAAGATCTTTATTTCCTATTTCTTCACCAAGAATCTCAAATTTATTGTGATGATGACATATTTTTTTTTCTTTTGTTCAAGACATTTATACCTATCCCATCTTACAAATTTTTTTTTTTTGGTAACAAAAAATGATTCATCAGTGGAAATTTTCTCTTACAATAAACTAAAGAGAGGTTTTATGATCAGATACCGAAGGATAATCAACAAAGTAAGCACTTGATATTTTATTCAGCAAAACTTGAATTGACTAACGCATGATCAATATCTGATGAAAAACTACCTCTTGTCCATGAAATAGGTGAACCATTAATCGGAAGGAATAAACCAATTATCAAAGGTTACTAATTGGAATAATTTATCTTGTAAATCAGAGGTACTCATGTAAAAGTCTCCAAGAAGAATAGATGGATGATTTAGTGTAATTCTGAAGCCATGTAAAAACTTCTGAAAATACATATCGGACTTGTAATGAGTGTTTTCTTAGTGGGAATATAGACATTACCCACAGAACACTTATGAGTGATTCCCAGAGACTATAATGTTGTTAAAGAAACAAGATAAGTAAAGGAATTATCTTCAAGTACTGCTTGACATGAGACATGAGACATGAGACATGATAACCAAGATATAAACCTCTGAAAACCTGGAGTAGTAGGATCCATTCTTTTCAAGAAATATTTATAGTTGGGAAGTGTTACTTTACATGGATTTCTAGCCTCATTGGTACCATTACCTGTTTCCTGAAAACATTAGGAATAATGGTTCTAAATAATGTGTTGAAGTACTCAATACCATCTCTTTTCACAAAATTCCATCCGTTAGTATTCCAACTAAAACAAAAAGAAAACTTTCCTGTGTTAGAATGTGAAGATGGATTTTGAGAATTAAGATTAGGAATATTGGGAGCAATGAGTTCATGATTGCCATTATTTTTAACATTTACTAAATTTGTTGAACTGAGGTTTGCTGTGTTAATATTCATTGGATGTGTTATTAGATATTAAATTTTGTTTTAAAATGCCGAAAAGAAACCTTATTATGATTCCATTTGGAACATCTACTATATGAAATTTTAACTCCTGATAATGCCTTTTGAACTACTTTTTTTTTAAATTTTCTGAGGTTAAAATTTGAAGTGAATACTTTTATCCTGAAGAAGCTATCATTGAATTTAGTAATTCTTTTTACTGACAAAAATTATTATTATTGAATTTTTTTTTGCATTTAGAATGAATAAATTCCTTCATTTTAGCATTAGTCCATGAGTGTATACCATGAATAAAAATCAACCCTGTGTTGTCAATAGATGTTCCATAGCAGCGAGAACCCCGGTGAAATATCTTTTCCATAATGAACTAAAAACTACAAATTAAAAAAAAATGAAACAAATAATAAACTAAAATACTAAAAACTAAAAAAAAATATTGATATAAAAAATATATAAGTATATATATATATATATATAAATATAAATAGAAAAATATAAAAAATTAAAAACAAAAAATAAAATAATAATAAAAATATGAAGATCCTATCTTCGTGGAGAAATTAAGTATATAAAAAATGAACAATTTTAAGAATTTTGTAGTAATGAATAAAAACTTCTTTCCTGTTATTTTAAGTAATGAATAATATCTTTTTTTTTTTTATTTTGTATTTTCTGTTTTTTTTTTTTTTTTTTTTTTTTTTTTTTTTAGACTGGGAAGAGAATACACTTCCAAAACTTTATTAAATTTTATTTTAAAAAAAAATACATGTAGGTGAAAAGTACATTTTGAAATTAAAAATAAAAAAAAAAAAAATTTAAAAAATAAAAAAATAAAAAAAAGCTCAAAAATACTATGTATTTCGGCAAGTTGTACTATGCGGGAATTTTTCCCTTCCTATCAAATAAAAAAGAAATAAAATTTAGAAGTAACATCCTTAAAATAGATAGTGTGGTGTCCACTAAACTCTCCCCGGATTCATCATTTATTGAGCTACTAGGGCGAGAATCACCCTTCGTAGTAATAGATGATAATCCTGTATTATCATTATGCCTTATCAGTACGACGTCGACGCTCTTGGATTAAGTTTGGTATTTTGCAATACCTATCAAATAATAGCTCAAACGAACTACTAATATGATAGGTATGGCACTTGCTAAGAATTCCGCCAAGCCCCATATTTTTTTTGGAACAGGTGACTCAGATGAACCTTTGAAAAGTAGTTCATTTAATTGTCTCTCTGTTCCCCACTATCGAAATGTAGCTCATTTAAAACTAAAAGTCCCACCACCAAGAAGGAACAAGTATATATAATGATTGATATATAATCTTCAAAATTAGAAATATAGTCATAGGAAGAAAAGAAGATTAAACACTCTTAATCTTTCCTAAGGAATAAAACATTAGAGATTCAGCGATGAAATTTAAAGAATTTCCATCTAAAAAGATGCAAGAGCATCGCATTTAAAAAATCCAATGTTCAAAAAGATTGTTTATCTTCGCCACAACAGGGGGCAAGACTTGAGACAATCTTCTGAAACTCTACCCATTTTAATAGCAATAGTAGTATTGTATTTACAACCACAGCGTAAACGTATAATCCACGAAAACCCTAAGTTGAATTGGGGATATTTTTAAGCTAAGCATAATTTATAGCTTTATTGTTTGAGAACTTATTACAATCGTAATGTTGACCTTTAATACCTTGAAATTTTTGGAAACTGATTTCCAGTAACGTTCCTAAAATATAGTCATATTTTTCACATTTATATTTTTTTTTTTTTTTTTTTGATTTTTTTTTTATACAGTGTTCTAGATTTCTTTAGTCCAGGAATAATAATACATTTTGGGAATAGATTTAGATTTAATAAGATCCTTTATAATACAGTTTGATTTACTTACTTCATTTTTCAAAAAAGATTTAATCTGTAAGGCTGCGCAGACACCAGCAATAGGAGGAATGCTTAGATCTCGAGATATGGCATAAGTACTCATAGTAGAATTATGTCTAATATATAGTCATTGTCTTCTGAACTTGTTTTACCATTTTTAGAGAAGGAGCCGATACACCAAAATAGACCAGTATATTAATTAATGTTTGAATTCTGGCCGTTCTAGATTTGTTTGAACCAAGTAAAAGGAGAATAATAAATTACTTTACTAATAACAAAGGATTGAAGAACTTTTTTTCTTGTATGCAATAGGGATAAGCTTATTTGAGAAGAAATGAGTAAAAGAAAGAAGAGATTTTCTAACTTTAAAATGCATGTGAGATATAATGTGTTCTAGTAAGAGATCATCAGAAAAGGGAATACCAAGATAAATATAACTAGAAACTTTAGGAATAGCATTCATTCCTAAAAATAGAAGGTTGGGTCACTATAGTTTGGAAGTTTCATTGGTTTTTATAACCATAGTTGCACATTTTTCAATACCAAAAGTCATTTTCATTTAAATTAGCCCATCTATGTACCTTTTTTTTTAGTAATTTTTCTAAATTTTTTTTTTTTTTTTTGAACTTGGAGCAATGAGAACAACATCATCAGCAAAGAGTCCACCACAACACTTTTTTCTTCCAACATTAACACCATACTTTTCACAGTCATTTAGTATATCATTGAATGAATAAATTGAATAAGATTGGAGATAAAGGACAACCTTGACGAACACCTCTTTTAATAGGAAATTCATTTGATAACATTGAAGCAAATCGAGCACGTGCTTTAGATGAAGTATATAAATTACATAGAAAATCAAAACATTTACCGCGTACTCCATAATGATATAATTTAGTAAGAATGTTAAAAATAGGAACTGAATCATAAGCTTTTTTAAGATCTAAAAAAGCTAAATATGTGAATTTTCCTTGGAATTTTCTTCTTTGACAAATTTCTCTAACGGAAATGAATAAACTAATGCATTCTTCGCGGTTGCGAAATCCAAATTGTTCAGGTCTAATGAAATTGTGTGAGAGTGCGTAAGTAGATATTCTATCTGTTATAATTTTTGAAATGATTTTTAGTCCAACGTTAATGAGAGAAATACCTCGATAATTACTACAATCTGATAGGTCACCCTTCTTAGGAATTGATACAATAGAAGCTGAGTTCCATTTTTTAGGAAATGACCCATTCCATATTTTATTAAATATCAATTTTAGACACTTTCCAGCAGCAGGATGTGATTCTAGTAATTCTTCGTTACAAAAAAGAGCTTTGTAGAATTCAATCGGAATACCATCGGGGCCGGGTGCTTTGTTATTTTTCATCGATGAAATAGTTTTTTTAATATCTTCAATCGTAATAGGACCATTTATTTTCCAGGTAGTGGATCTAAGACTAATATTCCTTAAAGCATGATTCCAGTAATTACGATTAAGGCTGTGACCTGAGGGATCCGAAGCAAGATCTTTATAATATTCAGCCCATCTATCTAATTGCTTTGAAGGAGAGATAATATCTTGATCAAACTTAGATTTAATGCAAGTAAGGGAGGTAGATGAATATGATGGTTTAGCCATTTTCTTTAAACATCTCCAACCATTTTTGAAATCTTTATTCAAAAAATAATTACCTATTTTTACTATATTAGCTTTAAATCTAGCAGAACGAAATTTACTCTTAGTTTTCTTGATTAATTTGCAAAGTTTTTCATATTTATTAAATTGTTCAAGGTAATTATCAACATTTTCACAATTAAAGTAAGGCTTAATATTCCGAAATGCAATATGTTTTTCATGAGATAGTTTTTTAATGTAATAAGGACAATGAAAAGCAGAGCCCTTTAAATTTGTTGGAATAAAAGCCTTAATATCTTTCCCGATATTATTTGCTGTATTGATAAATTTTTCTACCATTTCATTAGCCGTAAGCGAATTGTAATGAGAATCAAGGTCATTTTCTAGGATTGAAAAATAATTATGTGATAAAATATCTGAATTTTTTGTTTTACAAATATGAGTTGACCATTTAGAAACTTTAGTAGGCCTTATAAAACCATCGGAGAGAACTTTGTTGCAAGAAAGTAAAATAGGTTTATGATCAGAAATACCATAAAACGAAGTACAAACCGAGGTTTTATTAATATGGGATGCCAAAGCCTCATTATAGATGACATGATCAATGCAAGATGATCTAGTACCTTTAGCATATGTAAATTGATTACCATATAAAGGAGCAATATACCAATTAGGAAAATTATTTGAAATGTATGTTTTGATCTTCTTTAATGACATGTTAAAGTCACCAACTAGGACAGCCGGAACATTTTTTCTATTGTGAAAACGTAACCATTGAGAGAGTTCATCAAAAGCAACTAGTCTTGCTTCCTTCCATTTGCTTTGAGGGAAGTAGATATTACCAATAGTACATTTTTGATTCCAAAAAGAAGTAATATTAACTGAAATGATATATTTGTATAAAAACGGTTCTTGGAAGAAAGAGCACGAAGAATGAACACCAATAAAGAGTCCTCTCAAACCAGGGGTTTTAGGATTAGCTTTAAGGAAAACTGAGTTGTAATATGGACCAATTCCTCACTAAGAATATATAGTTTTTATAATTTATAATTAAATTACATGATAACGATATATATTTAAGGTATACAAGTACTCTAATAATAATAATAAATTTAATAAATATGATAAAAAAATTCTCCAATATATATTAACAACAAATAAAAACTATTATATTTTTTTTTTCTAGTCTTCCATTTTTTTTTGTCCATTCTATAAATTACTATAAATTCAACCACAAATTTACAATATTACACAAATAAAAATCATTACATTTTTATTTTTTTCATTTTTTTTTTTGTTTTTTTTTTTTTTTTTTGTTTTATTTTTTTTTTTTTATTTTTTTATTATTATCTTATTATTTTTATTTTTCATTTTTATTATTAGTTTTAAAATATTACAACTATAAGATATATATAACATATTTATATATATTTTATATTTAGTTTATTATTACATATTTACTTTTATTATTTTAAATAATTACTTTTTCTTTAAACAATATTATTTTTTCTTTCTAATTTTGTAATTTTATTAATACATTATTATTTCTTTATTTTTTTTTTTTTTTTTGTTCTTTATAAAATATATATATATATATATTATACTTTCAATTTTTAATCTATATTACATTTATTGAAATGTTAATTCAAAAATGAAAGTATTTAAAATTTTTTTTATTTTATTATTTTAATTATATTTACTAAAATATAAAACCTTACATATTTTTATAGTTTTAATATTTTAACTTTTTTATGTTGATAAAACATACTTAATATCACCTCTGAGTAATAACTTAAGCTTCTTCAGCATTGGAGGCCTTGTGACGTCTTTCAATTTCTCTGTTGATTTCATCAATCTTTTCATCAGTTAAAGAGTAGAAGAAGATAATGATAATCATAACAACATTGAAAATAGCTGGAATTAAAGAAGCTAACCAACGAATACCTTCTTGAGTACCTGCTTTTTGGTTGCTCATACCAAAGAGGTAACTGTTAATAGTGTTTTGAGTAGTCATACAAGTGAAAGCAGTAACGAAGTATAAAGCAATAATACGTAATGGTCCGTTACGAACAAATTCTGTAAATAAATCAGTAACCTTGACGTTCTTAGTTTCTTTCTCTTCCATAGCAATACGTTCCTTAGAAGCGAAGAAACAAGTAATAAGAAGGACTAAACCAACAATATTATAAATGGACATGACAGTAAACCAGGCTTTTGGTTCCTTGGTAAGAGAACTTGGTTCTTCTTCACCCGCAATATAACCAAGAATACGAAGACCATAAAGTGGAATAATACCACCAAGAGCATTACCTAACTTGTAGAACATACCAGTAAGGGCATTAACAATACCTGCAATACGACGACCAGTAGTGTATTCAGCATAGGAAATAACTTCTGGAACAATAGCCCACATGTAACCAGTAATAATGGTGAAACCGGTAGACTTAACAAAGTTAGCAATACGCATCCAAGTGTTATCACCAGAATTAACACCACTCTTACTAACAATATAGATCATGATGTTACCAATAATGGCAATAGTACCGAAGAGATAGAACATGTTCTTCTTACCAACAACCTTCTTAACAGCTGGAACAAATGGCATGAAGAGAATACCTGGAATACTACCAACAAATTGGAAGAATACGAATCCCCATGGAATGGCTTTTCCGGCGGCTAAACCAAGGAAAATTGGAATAAGTGTCCAGACGAAGAAACCACCAATATTAGCACAAACCATACGAATGGAGGTAAGCATAGTAATTTCATGAGTATCTCTTGTTAATGAAGCATTTAAAGCACCGTATGGAACATTGACACAAGTGTATAACATTTGAAGAAGAACATAAGTAACAGCTGCGTAGATAATACTACCTCTAAGGAAATCGAATGGACAGAAAACAAGAATACAACCAATAGTTAATGGAAGACCACAAGCAAGTAAATAAGTTCTGTATTTACCTAAACGTGGATTGTGCTTATCAACAAAGGCACCAACAAATGGATCCCAAATGACATCAATAATACGAGCTGTTGTCATAATGGTACCAGCAATAGATGAAGATTCCTTCGTATTATTACCAACAATATATACATCAGAATAGAAGAAAGCACAGTAACCTGCAACAACTTGGTAAATTAAATTTTGTGCACAATCACCTAAACCATAACCGATTCTGGTGAACCAGTTAAGTTTGTTAAATCCACTATTATCTGATTCTCCTTTTTCACTCATACTTGATATTAAATAAACTTAATTTAAATTAATTTTTTTTTTTTATTTTATATTACTTTTATTTTATTAAGTAATTATTTACTTAATTTTGGTTTTTTTAAAAATTATGAAATTTTTTTCTCTTTTTATAGTCTTTTTAATTTTACAAATAACATAATTACATAATATATTATAATATTAATAAAGTTACAAATTGATTTAAATTATATCAATAATACAATAAATTTTACCCCCTTTTATTTAATGTATGTTAAATCAATTGATTTTATTTATTATTAATAAAATATATTATACATTTATTTTTATAATATAATATATAATAGATATTTATCATTTAACATATTATATATATTTATTTATATATTAAATCATTATTCAATATTAAAACTCTATTGTATAAATTTTTTATAATTGTTTAAAAAACTTTGGAAATAACAACAAAATATTATTAATATATTTAATATAATATATCTATTTTATATATTTAATTAAAAAATATAATATATCTATTTAATTTATTTAATTAAAAAATATAATATATCTATTTTATTTATTTAATTAAAAAATATAATAGATATATTTTATATATTTAATTAAAAAATATAGTATTCTATTTTATTAATATAAATATAAATTAAAATAATTATATTTATATAATATAAAGTTTTCATTAATAAAATATGACCTATTCATCTTTATTTTTTTGTTTTTTTTGTTTTTTTTGAGTAATATTATTAAAATAATAATGTTACCCAAATACATTGTCGAAATTTGAAAAATATTAAAAATAATTGTATTACATTTTTGTAATATAAATAATATCGATTTAATTTTATATTGTGAGTACGATAATATAAATGACTTATAATAAAAATATATTCTATATATTAAAAATTAATTAGTACATATATTGTTTTTTTTTTTTTTTTTTTTTTTAATATTATATAAAAGTATATATGAAATTATATTATTATATCTATATTAATAATTTTAATATGTTACATTTTTATATATTAAAAATTATTTCAATATGTAATTGATTCTTTTTTTTTTTTTTTTAAATAATTTTCGTTTCTATATTAAACAACTTTTATTTCTATACTAAACAACTTTTTTTTTAAACATGATATTAGCTTTTTTTTTTTAAATAAAAATACATATAATAAACAACTTTTTGTTATTTTATTTTCTTTTTTTGTTAAATAAATAGTTGACAACACTTTTAATAATTTTTAATTTATACTGATTTTGTGTAACATATCAATTATATATTAAGTCTTAATTAAACTCGGTTTAGAAATTTAATTTATTTTACCCACCTTATTATGTATAAAAAAAATATTACATTAAACAATAATGTTAGAATTTAATTTATTTTTAACTCATCTTTGATAAACTCACAGTTCTGTTTCCCTTTTAGAGAGGAATTTTATTAATTATTTATTAATCTATTTTTATTTAATATAATATTTAGTAAATAAATTTGGCTAAAAAGCAAACAATTAATAATTACAATTTGAAAAATACTTATTTTTATACATATAATTTATTTTAAACTAATATATTTTTATACATATAATTTATTTTAAACTAATATATAAAGTATTCTTATGATTTTAATTAATTAGGATTTATAATATTTAGTATAAAAAAGTATATGAAAAAAGTATAAAATGTATTTGTAAACTATAAATATTAAAAATATAAAATATTTTTGTAAACTATAAATATTAAAAATATAATAAATTCATTAAAATATTAAAATAATAAATAAAAATCTTTAGAGAAAATAAATTATAAAAATTATTTACCTATTTACCTATTTACATAAAAATGAATAACAATAAATTTATGTTCACATAAATTAATGAATTAAAATAAATTTATGTTTCGACATAGATTTATTTTAATCACGTTATTTTAAATCACGTTTAATTTTTATCATGTTACTTTCATTATTTTTAAATTTGTTTTCACGTGTTTATTAATAATTAATTAAAATTATTAAAATAATAAATAAAAATCTTTAGAGAAAATAAATTATAAAAATTATTTACCTATTTACCTATTTACATAAAAATGAATAACAATAAATTTATGTTCACATAAATTAATGAATTAAAATAAATTTATGTTTCGACATAGATTTATTTTAATCACGTTATTTTAAATCACGTTTAATTTTTATCATGTTACTTTCATTATTTTTAAATTTGTTTTCACGTGTTTATTAATAATTAAAGTTTTTATTTGAGTTTTATATCATCTTATTATTTGTGAAAAAATGTTAACATTAGCATTAATGTAAAATAATAATAAAATTTATCCAAACAGCACAAATTCTTATATTAAATAATATAATTTTGCAATGATTGTCAGAAGTGATTTCCTTCATTAGTAGTTAAAAAAAAAAAAAAAATAAAAATAAAAATAAAAAAAATACACTTTTAAATAATAATACGGTCATAGAAAAATAAATGTCAACAGTTCCATCTTCTTTATATTAATTTACTTTATGTATAATTGTTTATTTTAATAATTTATTTAATCGCTGATATCAAAGTATCCATGTCAACCTTTATTCTTTTATTTATGATTAAATGTTAGTAGCGTTGCTTACATGAGTATTTGTATATTTAAATTTTAATATGGCTTGTACAAGATAATTAATACAATATATTTCATTAACATTTGACACTTATGTCATATACTTCACCTATTCTAACAGTAATAATAATTACTCTTTATAATTAATAATAAATTGAGGAAGAACATAATTAATAATAAATTGAGGAAGAACATAATTAATAATAAATTGAGGAAAAACATTAATTATTCTTTTTAATTAATAATAAATTGAGGAAGAACATTAATTACTCTTTTTAATTAATAATAAATTGAGGAAGAACATTAATTATTTTTTTTCTTTTAATAATTAATAATGTTTTTCAGTATTAATTAAAAATATCCTCTTCCAATAATAATTAATATAAAATAAAATAAATTAAATTAAATTAAAAAAAAAAAAAAATTCAATTATAAAATGTCATCATTATTAAATAAAGGCGTTTCTTTTTTTATTTATTTATTTATTTATTTATTTATTTATTTATTTATTTATTTATTTATTTTTATTTTTATTTTTATTTTATTATATAAAAATATATATCTATAATTCTAAAGTACCATTATTCTATGTTAAGGACATTTTATAAATGGGTGACAATATATCGAATGAAATTATTTATCTTTAATCTTATTATGATGATGATGGATAAAAAATCATCATATAAAGGATAAAAAAAATATAAAATAAAAATATAAAATGTATAACAATTACTTATTTCTTCTTTATTATTTTATAATTAAAAGTTAATTAATAAATATATACTTTTAAAGAAATATTATTAATTTTAAAATTAATAATATATCTTTATATTATCATCCTACTTTTAAATATATA
>JACVTC010000110.1:582500-585000 GCA_016946835.1 Neocallimastix lanati (nom. inval.) | reverse complement strand
TATAATACTTTAATAGGATAATAATAAATTAATAAATAGTATATTTAATTTAATATTAATTAATAAAATATAAAAATAATGATAATGTTAAAAACTAATCCTTATATCTCTTAGTTTTAAATGACGATTACCTACGTTAAAATTCCTTGCTTGGTGTATTAGAAATAAGAGTTGTGTTAGACCCATGGTACATCAAACTTTGGTTCAAAATACAGATGATAATTTTTTTTTTAGACAGGGAAGAGAATACACTTCCAAAACTTTATTATTAAATTTTATTTTAAAAAAATACATGTAGGTGAAAAAGTACATTTGAAATTAAAAATAATAAAAAAAAAAAAAAAAAAAAAAAAAAAAAAAATAAAAAGCTCGAAAATACTATGTAATTTCGGCAAGTTGTACTACTATGCGGGAATTTTTCCCTTCCTAACAAATTAAAAAGGAAATAAAACCTAGAACATCTTTAAAATAGATAGAGTTTAGTGGACACCACTAAACTCTCCCCAAGGATTCATCATTTATTGAACTAACTAGGGCAAGATTCATCCTTCGTAGAAATAGATGACGATCCTCTTATTATCATTATGCCTTATCAGTACGACGACGTCGACGCTCTTGGATTAAGTTTGGTATTTTTGCAATACCTATCAAATTAATAGAGCTCAAACAAAACTACTTAATGATTAGGTATGACACTTGTTAAGAATTCCGCCAAGCCCCAACAATTTTTTGGAACAGGTGACTCAGATGAACCTTTGAAAAAGTAGTTCATTTAATTGTCTCTCTGTTCCCCACTATCAAAATGTAGCTCATTTAAAACTAAAGGTCCCACCACCACCAAGAAGAAACAAGTATATATAATGATTGATATATAATCTTCAAAATTAGATAATAGAGTCATAGGAAGAAAAGAAGATTAAACGCTCTTAATCTTTCCTTAAGGAATAAAACATTAGAGATTCATCGATAAAATTTAAAGAATTTTCCATCTAAAAAAAAAGATGCAAGAGCATCGCATTTAAAAAAATCCAATGTTCAAAAAGATTGTTTATCTTTGCCGCAACAGGGGGGGAGGCAAGACTTGGGACAATCTTCTGAAATTCTACCCATTCTAATAGCAATTAGTAGTATTGTATTTTATCACCACAGCACACACAGCGTAAATGTAAAAAACGTATAATCCACGAAAACCCTAAGTTGAATTGGGGATATTTTTAAGTTAAGCATAATTTATAGCTTTATTGTTTGAAAACTTATTACAATCGTAATTTTGACCTTTTAATACCTTGGAAATTTTTGGAAACTGATTTCCAGTAACGTTCCTAAAATATCGTCATATTTTTCATATTTATATTTTTTTTTTTTTTTTTTTTTTTTTTTTTTTTTTATACAGTGTTCTAGATTTCTTTAGTCCAGGAATAATAAATGAATTTTGGGAATAGAATTTAGATTTAATAAGATCCTTTATAATACAGTTTGATTTTACTTTACTTCATTTTTCAAAAAAAAAAAAGATTTAATCTGTAAGGCTGCGCAGACACCAGCAATCTCGAGATATGGCATAAGTACTCATAGTAGAATTATGTCTAATATATATAGTCATTGTCTTCTGAACTTGACTTGTTTTACCATTTTTTAGAGAAGGAGCCGATACACCAAAATAGACCAGTATATTAATTAAATGTTTGAATTCTGGTCGTTCTAGATTTATTTGAACCAAGTAAAAGGAGAATAATAAATTACTTTACTAATAACAAAGGATTGAAGAACTTTTTTTCTTGTATGCAATAGGGATAAGTTTATTTGAGAAGAAATGGGTAAAAGAAAGAAGGGATTTTCTAACTTTTATAAAATGCTGGTGAGATATAATGTATTCTAGTAAGAGATCATCAAGAAAAAGGAATGAATACCAAGATAAATATAACTAGAAACTTTATTTAGGAATAGCATTCATTCCTAAAAAATAGAAGGTTGGGTCACTATAGTTTGGGAGGAGATTGGAAGTTTCATTGGTTTTTATAACCATAGTTGCAAACATTTTTCAATACCAAAAGAGTCATTTTCATTTAAATTAGCCTATCTATGTGTACCTTTTTTTTTTTTTTTTTTTTAGTAATTTTTCTAAATTTTTTTTTTTTTTTTTTTTTTTTTTTTTTTGAACTTGGAGCAATGAGAACAACATCATCAGCAAAGATTTCCACCACCACAACACTTTTTTTTTTTTTTTTTTTTTTTTTTTCTTCCAATATTAACACCATACTTTTCACAGTCCAGTCATTTTAATATATTATTGATGAATAAATTGAATAAGATCGGAGATAATGGACAACCTTGACGAACCACCATCTTTTTTAATAGGAAATTCATTTGATAACATTGAAGCAAATCGAGCATGAGCTTTTAGATGAAGTATATAAATTACAAAGAAAATCAAAACATTTTACCACGTACTCCAATTAACGATATAATTTAGTAAGAATGTTAAAAATAGGAACTGAAT
>JACVTC010000110.1:535000-577500 GCA_016946835.1 Neocallimastix lanati (nom. inval.) | reverse complement strand
GGCTTTATTTATTGCTCTTTTTTTTTATTCATAATTTATAGATAAAATTCATCATGTCATTAATATTATACACAATAATATACCTAATAGAAGATTATTATTACATATAATATGATACATAAAAGAATATTCAAGGTATTTTATTCACATCATATTATATTCAACAGAAGATTATTATTTGTAATTATTCTATACAAACAAAATTTTAGGTTTAATTTAAATAATAAGATTTATATAATAGCTATTCTATATAAGTTATTTTATAAAAAAACTTAAATTAATTGCTAAAAGATATAAAAATAAGCATGTTTTATTATTAGTCGCATTTTATTATTAATTTTTAAATTTAATTTTTTTACCCTCTTTTCTTTATTGTTTTTCCGTCATCTATGAAATAAAAAAAAAAAAAAAAAAAAAAGCATTATATTATGTATTCAACCCCAATAAATAGAATAAATTTACCTAAAAAAAAATAAAATTAAAAAAAAAAAGAAAAAAAAAAAAAAACAATCTCCCATTAAGAATTAATTTAGAAATTATTAATCTATTTTTTTAAGTTTTAAACATCAGCAATGTACAAAATGTACAATCCAATTTATAAAGTTTATGATAGGAACTAAAATCAGTTTTAATGTAGGAACTAAAATCAGTTTTAATGTAGGAACTAAAATCAGTTTTATCATAGGAACTAAATCAGTTTTATCATAGGAATTAAAATCAGTTTTAATTTAATTAGAAAATAAAGATGAATATAGTTAGCTTTAATTATAATCTATTAAATTGAAACATTGTCTTAATAAAAAGTTAATGATTTTTTTTTTTTTATTGTTATAAATGATTTTTTTATGGTTATGATTTTTTTTTTTTTTAAGAAAAAAAAAAAAAAGTTATTTGGGTTAATAAATTAATTAATTAATAATTTATTTAATTTATTTAATTTATATATGATATAATTTATTTAATTAAGTTCTATTTATTAAATCATTAATTTTTTTTATTTTCTTTTCTTTCATTCCAAAATGTTTATAAAACTTCAGACTTGATTATTAATTATACCTTATTGAAATAATAATATAATATTCTATAATATAATAATTAATATTATTAATGTAAAAAAAAATGAAAAACAATAATAAAAGGTTGTGGAAAGAAAAATGTCATCAGAAAAACAATAATAAAAGGTTATGGAAAGAAAAATGTAAAAAAAAAAAAAAAAAAAAAAAACAATAACAAAAGTTGTGGAAAGAAAAAGCTTTTAGAGCAATGACAAATTGTTATGGGAGATAATAAAATATGGTATAAAATTAATTAAAACCTTAATTAGTATAAAATTTTTATTAGTTAAAATTATAAAATAAAATAAATTAAAATAATGTTAAAAAAAGGTTAGTAAAAAAAAATATATATATTGTGGCTGATATTAATAAAATAATATCAGATACATTATATTTTAAATAATGATATTGAAAACTATGCAAATAATTAATTAGTTTAAAAATGAAACTATGGAAATAATTATTAAGTTTAAAAATGAAACTATGGAAATAAATTAAATTATTTTTATATTTACATTTTTAAATTGAAATATTACTTTTTAATTATATTAATAATTTTAATTATATTAATATTGATAAATAATTAAAATTGTAAAAAAGAGAAAATAATGACAGTGGTGATAAATAATTAAAATTGTAAAAGAGAAAATAATGGCAGTGGTGATAAACATAAATAACATAAATAAAATATACATTATCTCCCTATATATATAGCAATTTGTTTATTGTTCCTTGATATATAACTTTGAATTCTTATTTCTTATGTGTATTTAATAAAAGGAATAATAACAAATTGTTTTATAGGGAGATAGTAAATGCAAAAGTTTTTTTTTTTTTTATTTTAATTAAAAAAGAGAGTGGTAGATTAAGAGTAAACTTTAAATAAAAATAGTAAATAATAACAATAATTAATAAAAATATTTAACCATAATACTTAATAATAATAAAAGTTAATAATAAAAGTAATAATAAAAGTAATAATAAAAGTAATAATAAAAGTTAATAAAAGTAATAATAATAATAATAAAATAATAAAATAATAATAATAATAATAATAATAATAAATAATAATAATAAAAGTTAATAATAATAATAATAAAAATAATAAAAGTAATAATAAAAATAATAATAATAATAATAAAATAATAAAATAATAATAATAATAATAATAATAATAATAAATAATAATAATAAAAGTTAATAATAATAATAATAAAAATAATAAAAGTAATAATAAAAATAATAATAATAATAATAAAATAATAATAATAATAATAATAATAATAATAATAATAATAATAATAAATAATAATAATAAAAGTTAATAATAATAATAATAAAAATAATAAAAGTAATAATAAAAATAATAATAATAATAATAAAATAATAAAATAATAATAATAATAATAATAATAATAATAATAATAAAAGTAATAATAAAAGTAATAATAATAATAAAAAAAAATAATAAATATGATAATAAAAAGTAACAATAAAAAGTAACAATAAAAATACTATTACTACTACTACTACTAATAATAAGACTTTGGATAAAAGTATATATTAATTTATTTATTCATTTATTTATTTATTATACGATATTATTTCATATTTATTTATTTTTTAATTTTTTCTTCATTATTTTAAAGAATTTATTTTTTATTATAATATTCTATTGATATTTATTATTTTTAAATACATAATAAAATAATTTTTTTTTTCTTTTAGCTTGTTTATTATTAGTTTATTTATTTTTAGCAATATTTTAATGTATTAATATAATAATCATTGACAATAAGCCTTCTCTTAATATTCTTCTCTTAAATTTATTATTTTTTTTTATTTTTTTTTTTTTTTAAAAAAAAAAAGATTTATTTTTTATTATAATATTCTATTAATATTTACCATTTTTAAATGTATAAAATTAATCCTTTTTATTCTTAGCTTGTTTCTTCTTATCTTGCTTTTTGTTAGCTTGTTTCTTCTTATCTTGCTTTTTGTTAGCTTGTTCTCTCTTCTTTTTATCCCTTTTCTCCTTGAAATAAAATATAATAACCAATACAGCTATTAATAATAATACAATAGCTGTTGAGAACACGACTTCTCGTAACAGTTTTAATGAATTACGTAAAACTTGGAAGTAAGAGTCACCTTGAATTTCCCATGAACAATATCCATTTTTGCAATATTTAGTACATTCGCTGTTATTGTTACATTTCATATTATCTATTTTTGAGCAAGAAAAACGTTTATTGATATCTTCTTTTCTTCCAATTAAATCATATTGATTGTCTCTTCTTTTACTTAAATCAAATTGTTCACATTTATAAATGGGGCTTATAGTGATACAGGAATTAGAATAACATGTTCCAGAATAACAATCTTGATCGGATTCACATTTTTTAGTTTTACAGGTTCCTTCTTCTACTTGTTCCTTTAAACAAGTATTTATGATAGGATAAAAATCATCATCGTAGGAATACTTGTAGATTTCATCAATGTAATGACATTTGGCATTTTCATCCTCTGGACATAAAAAATCTTTATAAATACAATATTTATTAACTATTCCTTTGGTATACTTCATATTTCCAGTGTCTTTTCCAAAGACATTACTTTCAAGTATGTAACTTCCACAGTAGGAATAGGGGCCACAATCATCATCATTATCACATAATTCTCTAACAAATATGTAATATGTAATATATATTAATATTTTTGATTTAACAATTTTATTTTATTTATTTATTAATGAACATAGTAACTCTTTTATTTTACATTTTTTGAATATTTTCGATATCTGATTTTGTTAAGTCTGAAGGATGAACAATGATTTTACGACATGTAGAAAGTGTTATACCACTTATTAAAAGGAAATTACTTAAAGTATTAATTTTCATTTTTTTATTTTTATTTTTATTTTTTTTTTATTTTTTATTTTTTATTTTTTATTATTATTATTATATTATATTTTATTATTTTATTTTTATTTTTTTTTATTTTTTTTTATTTTTTTTTTATTATTATTATATTTTACTATTTTTTTTTATTTTTTTTTTATTTTTTTACTTTTTTTATTATTTAATTATTTTACATAATAATATTATATGTAAATAAGGTTTTAATATTTTATAATAATAATAATAAAAAAAAAAAAAAAAAAAAAAAATTTTGAGGGTTCAAAAGTAATTTATTTATTTATTTTTTTTTTAAAATATTAAAAAAGAATTTAATTTGCTAAATTTCGCAAAGTTGTATTTCAAAAATGACATTTATGTGGCTTTTCTATTATTGTAGTTTAATGTTATAAACTTTTTAATAATATTAATACAATTATAAATAAATAAATAAATAAATAAATACAATTATAAATAAATAAATATATCATATATATAAGTAAATAACTAATAATCAGGTTTAGAAATAAATATTGATAGTATTATTTGATGCTACTTATAATATTATATTACAAATAATGAAATACTAGTTAAAGGGTTCTTTGATTAAGGACGTTTGACTTTACAAAGGATATTTAATAACATATAAAAATTTTAAATAATAATTTTTTTAATAAAGTATAAAGGCAAGCAAATAATTTTTCACAAAATTATTTATTTATAAAATTTGTTATATTTTCTCTACTATAACACAATAATGAGAATATTTTATCTATATATTTAATATCACTTTATATTTAAATATCTTTATTAATTTCTATTCCCTTCTAATAATCCACTTTGTTTATTTCTTATTACTTTATTTTTTTTATTATAATTTAGGGTTATTTAACTTTCTATTTATAAAATAAATAAAATATACTACTTGATATAATTTAGCATATTATTTCAAAATAATAAAATATATTGTAATACAATTAGTAAATTTAATGCATTTGTTTACATTCATATTTGTAACTTTTTAATATTATTTACAAAAATTCATTATCATTATTAATAATAATAAAAATAATTTTTTCATTAAATATACAGGAACGCTTTAAAAAAATATAAATATTTTAATATAATAATTGAAAAAAAAAAATTGAAAAATTCAATAGAATTTAATATACATATAATAATATTTACAATAACACTATTAATATATATTTAATATATTTCTTATATTTAATTTAAAATATAACTAGTTCGTCATTATTAAATACATCGTGGTTGTAGTTGTTATAATCCAAAAATATTTAAAAGTTGTTATGGTCATCATAAATTTTTAACTACTTATCATTTTATTCATTTTATATAATTGAATGCTGAAGAAGATGAAAACAATTCCTGTATTGAAATTGGGTTACCAGGAATGACAAAAGGCCAAAAAAAGTTAATGATGATGATATTGTTTTAAATATTTCAGGGAGAAAGAAAACTTTATATTAATGACGATAACATTGATAAAATTACTGAAAATGGAAATAATGAAAATAAGAATAATGAAGTAGAAGCTACCAAACAAACTAACCAAAATATTAATGAGAACCTTAATAAATTTAATTATTCATTAATTGAGAGCAGTTTTGGTATATTGGAAAGATCTATTGTAGCTCCTGAAAAAGGAGATTTTGAAAATATTGAATAAAAAAAAATAATAAATAAATAAAAATTTATAAAAAATGAATTTTGAAAACTTTGAAGAATTTGAGAAAAACTTTGTTTTTAATTTACAAACTGAAAATGACAATTGCATTGCTCTCTTGGATAATAATAAAGAATTAATTGAAACTAAATTAGGTGGTCCTAATAATTTAAAAATAATTCACAAATTTGTTGCTTATATTAAAGATGCTGTATTAAAGAACAATGGTGAATTTGTATTAATACAAACTATTTTGTATCACAGTTCAATGCAGAATGTATTCTCTGAATTTAAGAAAAGTACCATTTTGATAGAAGCTTGTGAAAGTAAAAATACTCATGCTATTGAATGGTTATTAACCAATGGATATTAGTCCTTTTGTTCAAGATGACAATGGTGTAACCGCATTAATGTTAGCAGCAAAAGATACTTCAAATAAAGTCGGAAAAGAGTTAAATCTTATTGTTCGTACTAATCTACAAGGTTCTGCGTTCCACTGCCCCCAATACATTAAATATCTTTCCTACGAAAGACATATTGCCTTTAAGAATATAAAAAAACTCTCAAAAAAAAATAGTAATATAGATGAATATTTATCACAATATTCCAAATATGTTGAAATATGTAAAACAATTCAAAAAATCAAAAGGGCCATGAGATCTTTACGATACAAAGCTCATATCTCTTCAATCTGCAATCATTTTATAGAAGGAAATTCAAGTGGTTGGAATTGTCTCGAGAAACTGAAAAAAACCATCTTTTTCGGTCAATAAACCTTCTCCCTCTATTCGTAATAACTATGGTAATGAACTTTATTCGTATTCTGAGCAACTCACAAAGATGGGCTGAATACTATGAAGATTTAGCTTCAGATGTCACTAATCATAGTCGGGATCATGCTTTTTGGGAAAATAGATTAAACGACTACCCTATCTTTAGTAGGACTTGGGATATAAATGCCCCAATTACGCTTACTGAGATCCGTGATGTTGTTAGAAAAATGAAAAATAATAAAGCTCCAGGTCCTGATGGTATTCCTATTGAATTTTAAAAGTCTTTCTTTAAAGATTCCAGAGATAATGAAGAATACTCTAGTGGTGCTAAATGCTTAGAAATTATCTTTAACAAAATATGGAATGGTTACTTTCCATCTTCATGGAATTTTGCCTCTATTGTTTCTATTCCAAAAAAAAAAGGAGATTTATCTGTCTGTAGCAATTATAGAGGAATATCACTTATTAACGTTAGATTGAAAATTATGTCTAAAATAGTAACAAATAGAATATCTAAATATGTACTTTCACATAACAAGATTAGACCTGAACAATTTGGCTTCAGAACCAAAGAGGAGTGTATCAGTCTCTTTATTTCCATAAGAGAAATATGTCAAAGAAGAAAATTTCAAGGTAATTTCACCTATGTTGCATTTTTGGATATTAAAAAAGCATATGACTCTGTTCCAATTTATAATATACTAACAAAATTGTACAAGCTTGGTATCCGAGGCAAATGTTTTGATTTTCTTTCGAATCTATACATGTACTCGAAAGCACGTGCATCTTTGTTAGGACTTCTTTCAGATGAATTTCCTATTAATCGTGGTGTTCGTCAGGGATGTCCACTGTCCCCTATCTTATTCAATTTGTTTATTAATGATATTTTAAATAATTGTGATAATCTAGGAGTAAGTGTAGGAACAAAACAATGTTGTGGAGGCTTTTTTGCGGATGATATAGTTTTGATTGCTCCAATCAACAGATAAACTTCATGATCTGTTATTCAAGGTCTTTCAATGAGCAAATGTTAATGAAATGTCCTTTAGTATCAAAAAATGTGCCACACTTGTCGTTAAACCTATCAATTTTGTTCCTACTAGTGGCTACGTTGATCCTATTTTTTTATCTTGGCATGTATGCTATACCTAAGGTTTCTTGCTACACTTATTTAGGTATTCCTTTTAATGATTCCTTATCATTAAAACCAGTATTGGCTCTTATGCACAGTAAAGTTAATAAATCACTGTATGGTTGTTACCCTATTCTCTAAAACCATCAAATACCTATTATACTTAAAAAATATATTCTTTAGTCTTATATCATAAGCCCAATAATTTATTTTTTCTCCATTATTAGGTTCCAACAAATGCAAAACGGCCCGAGTTTAAACTCTTGTTAATACCGGAATGTACTGGTGTATAAGCTTTTCCAAACACAATACAACCATCAGTTTGTATGCATTATCTTGGGAATTCAATATCCCTCCATTATCAGCAACATGTGCAATAAGACAAATTAATTGTTATAAAAAATGGCAATCGTCATCATGTATTATAAAGGAACTTATACAATACATACTAGCTATGTCACATTATTCTTGGACCAAAGAATCCCGTACTCTTGAAAGAAAATTGGACCTTAAAAATAAAGATATTGATAATAAAACGAAAAATAATATTAAAGAATTCTATTGGATTAGAGATATGTTAAATGATTCATATAAAGCTATTAACTACAATTCTTTTTATTTTTATTATACTAGAAATTTTATATAAAATTAGGTTTAGAGTATCCACAGCTTAATCTTGGATTCAAATGGATTGCATGTATTCGATGTGGATTTAAATTCAACAGCTCAATTGCCTATGCAAGAGGACTTGTTACAAGAGACTGTACAAAATATTGCCCCTGCTGTGGCCAGGGTGAGCAATCTTTTTTACATTGGATTATGGAATGCTCCTGTTTTAAGAATACTAGATCATTCTACCTTGGATTCATTATTGACCTTATAGTTACTTTTATTATTAGTGTTGAAAATTCAGAGAATACTTCTTTTGCATCTAGTATGGACTGTGAAAAATTTATTCTACGTTATGTATATATATTCCTTCTTGGTGGAATTAAAAAAGCTTTCACTGAGCTTAACGTTGATGAAAATGAACGAGGACGTTTAACTGATCTTCTTTTATCGAAATCAGCTGAGTCCCCAGTTCCGTACATTGTGGGTCTTGCGGAATATCTCACATTAACTATACCGTTCATCAGTAGCTCATTTAAGCTTCTTATGGATAGGTATAATGACCAAACCAACAACCAGGAGCGTCGACGTCGCACTGATATGACATGAGAGTGGATTGAATTTTTTCTCTACTCGTATACGGTTTTCAGAAATGATAAATTTATTGCTATTTCTGAATCCAAGGTAGAGTTTAGTGGATACCACACTATCAGTTTTTCTTGATGTTACTTCTTTTTATTGTTAATGCATATATATATAGGAAGGAATGAAATACGTTTAAGTACAATTATTGCAGATAAACAGTTATATTAATATAAATAATTTTAAAACTATTTTTTAAACTATTTTTTTTTATTTTTATTTATCTAGCTACGTTAATTATATTTTTATTTTTATTTATCTAGCTACGTTAATTATATTTTTATTTTTATTTTATTACTATCAAACTTTATTTTTATCAATTTTTTATTTTTATTTTTTTTTTTTTATTAAATTTATCATTATTATTATAGTACTTGTATACCTATATATATAATTATCATGTAATTTAATTATAAGCTTTATCAATAAAAAAAAAGATGTGGATTCTCTTCTAGTCTAAAAAAAAAAAAAAAAAAAAAAAAAAAAAAAAAAAAAAAAAAAAAAAAAAAAAAAAAATTAATTTTAATGGAATAAAAGGATTATTAAGTATGACAGATTTTCTACATATTACTCATTTATGAAACTATATTTTCGAGATTAAACGGTCTTAACAAATTCATTGACCTTTCGAAAAAGTATTCTTCAAATTTAAATTTATATTCTAATTATTCATCGATTATTCCAACTATTTTACTTTTTAATTTACTTATTACTTTTATCTTGAATATATATTTTTAAAATGTTATGCTTTTGAAATTAATTTTAATTAATATAATTCTGATAAAAATTAAACTATCACCCCTTAATTCATAAAAATCTGATGTTTACCTATTTTATTATTCATTAATATTTGATACCTTTGGGAATAATATACTGATATCTTTATTATATAACTATCTGCTTTAACAAATTTATTAAATAATCTTCACATGGTTAAGATAATATTTTTTTTTATCTAATATATTATCAAATGTAATAGGGATGTCATAGATTTCAATATAAAGTAATTAGGAATCGTATAAAGCGATAATTTAAATTTTTAAATAATTTGTTATTATATATTCTACATTCATTTCTGATTTAATTGTGTAATATCCAACTAGGAATTTTACATCCTTTGAATTTAATTTATCGATAACGATACAGAAATCAATTTTATTAATTTGTTTTAATAATTCTTCAATTTCTCTTAATTCTACACTTTGGCCATTAATCTTTACTTAGAAATTAATTTTTTCCTAAAGTATAACTTCTCCATCATATGTCTGTTTTCAAGATTTCCTGTTCTATAAAATTTTATTATGTTTAATTTGTGAATTTCCTTTAAATGAATTTGGTATAAATTTTTATTGGTTAATTTTTTTCTGTTTAGCTAGTCATTCCTATTCCTTTATTTTCCTACCCATATTTCACCTACCATTCTAATGGAAAACAGGCTTCAAGTATTTATTCACAACAATATATTTCACATATATATCGTAATTACATAATGGATTTCCTATATTGATATGATTATCATCATTGATTTTTATGGTAATAATTACAGTAGTTTCTGTAGTACTATAAGAATTATATATTTCACAAATCTCATAGCATTTAATAAAACTCTTAATGACAATTTTCTTTAATCTTTAATCTAATAAATATAATATTTTTGTAATTTTATAAGAAATTTTAAAATAAATACTGAATAGATAATAATTTAAACTTGAAAGATATTTTAATAGTTAATTGAAGTCAGCGCTGGACTATTGAATTCTTAAATATTACTGATAACAACCAATTTAGAATGATATATTTGACAGAAAAATTCACCCATGACCATATCAAAAGTAAATCCAGATATTCCTAATGAAAACATTAAATGAATCTTTTAATTAATCTTTTTTCTTTAGTCAGAAAATGAATATAAACAATAATTAACTATATTTTTATTATGAAAATTCTAAAGTAATTCAGATATATTTTATATTTTATTAGAACTTTTTCTGCAATATAAGAAATTCTATCAGTTATGATAGAAGTGTCATAACTGACAGGAAGGAAGCACCTCCTGCTTTAGAAACACACCCTGTTTCCTTAAATGCCATTCTAATATGTTACTTATTTCATCTAGCTTATTTATAAGTGATCTTTCATCGTTAATTAAAATCACACATTTATCTGGGTTAATAATGGCATTTTCACGAACTTGTTCATGCTATAGTTTTGTATTCATAAGTTCACATTGATTAGAATTAAATCCATATAAAATCTCTTTATATAACTATAGTTCAATATAAGGAATTTTACTTATGTTTTCTCTGTACTAGTCAACTGGATTATTAATTTTAATAAAACTATTACCAATATTTTTAGTGACTCTTGTTTAGTATTTGTTTATATTACATTTAATTGGAATGTTATAACTATTATTTTTAAATAATATTAAATAAAAAGTTGAATTTCAATTCATTATAATCGAATAATTTAAATAAATGCTAATTTCTTTTATTTTCATTATATTGTTAACATTATTCTTATTATTGTTATTGTTGTTTTTTTAAATATAAATACCTATTTTTTAATTAGTCAATTAGTATAAATTGTTTTCATTGCATAATCTTATTTAAGTTTAAAATTAGTAATTAATAAATATAGTTTAAAATAAATAAATTATTACAACTTGAAAAAAATTTATATTTTTTATAATTTCTTTAAATGAAGTTCTTTTTTTTTTTTTTTTTTTTTTTTTTTTTTCGCGCTTTTATTTTATTTTTATATCATTTATATATACATATATATATGTTATTCTAGTATTAATAAATACTCAACTTATAATACTCAGTTTATTTATTTTATTTATCATTATTATATAATTTATATTATGTTAAACTTTATTTTGCTATTTAAGTTTTGTTAATGTAGACTAATTATTGTTATTTTATTTAAGATATTTTATCATATTAATTTCATTTTGGATTGTATTTTAGGAATATAATATTATATAATAAAGAGTAAACAAATTAATAATTTTATACTTATTATTTAATAGAAATTATTTATATATATCATTAAAAATACTTAGCTTTCTATTTTTGCGCTCAGTTTGGTGAGACTGAGACTCTTAATCTGTTAAAAATATAAAAGAAACATTATTTATAAATATTGGTATTTTATGATAATTACAAGTTAAAGAATTATTTTTTATACTTCGTTATTTTAAATAAGTATTTATATGTAATCAAAATCTTAATTCTATGGTCAAGATATATATTAAACATGATATTTATATTTATATTATTCCTATCTTTCTAATTCAGTTACATGATATTTATATTTATATTATTTCTATCTTTCTAATTCAGTTACCCAAAAAGGTTGAAGAAATACAAAATGTTTTGGCATGTGTCGAAGATCATTCACTTGATAAATAAATAAATATTGAATGAAACTCAATGGAGTGATGTCAGTGTCAGAGAAAATGCGGATATTCATCTTTCATTACTTTCTTAAGGAAAAAATGATATAGGAATTCCACTACTCCATATGATAATAGCTACAACTATCCAGGTTCAGCTGGATAGTAGTAGTAGTTATTATCATCAATTCAGGATTTAATTCAGACATTCTAACTTATTTGCTGATATTGCAGCCATCAGTATGAGTGAAAATCCAGATATTAAATTAGATTCAAAAAGAATGCTTTAATATTTAATATTTAATTGAAATTGGCCAAAAGAATATTATTGAAGGTATGTGCGATGGAGATCCAAATGTTTTCATTAATAATGGAAAAAACATCATATTTATTCTGCAATGGTAAAGAAGAAGAGAATATTCTTTCTGATAAAGAAAGTACTATTGCTATAAATAATAATAATTAATAATAATAATAATAATAATAATAATAATAATAATAATAATAATAATAATAATAATAATAATAATAATAATAATAATAATAATAATAATAATAATAATAATAATAATAATAATAATAATAATAATAATAATAATAATAATAATAATAATAATAATAATAATAATAATAATAATAATAATAATAATAATAATAATAATAATAATAATAATAATAATAATAATAATAATAATAATAATAATAATAATAATATAATAATAATAATAATAATATTTAATTAAAAATTATTAATAAATATAAAAAATTAATTGAAATTTTATGTTCATTTATTTAAATTTTCAATTATAAATAATAAGTACATATTAAAGATAAGATATGAATTTTATATACAAAGTATATAAAAATTCTATTTATTCATTTATTATTTATTTACTACTTTCATTATCTTTTTTTTTTTTCTGTTAACTCATCTTTCATTAAATTGTTTATTCTTTAAATTATTGATTTTTTTTTTTTTTTTTTTTCTATTCATAAATTGTATTAATTCTTAATAAAAAACAAGTCAACATTAATTGCCATTTTATTTTATTTTATTTTATTTTTTTTTTTTTTTGTTAATTTTATTCATTCATTCTTTTGTATTTTATATATATAATGCAAAAGAAGAAATGGATAATATATATATTATTATTAATTTATATTAAGAGTGAAAATTCATATATTAAATTTTATTCCCATAAAAAGAATATTTTATTAAATGAAAAAAAGTGAAAAAAGAATATTACTGAAGGAACTTTAGAAGGATATTTAAGTAATTTTCATTAATAACGATTATGGATTCACAATTTATTTGGTGGTATGGATGAATTAGTTCATATTTTTTTTTTAAATAAATTAATAATTTTATATTATATATTTGGAGAATTATTATTACTTCAAACGTATAATGGACCTTATTAAGATTTAAGTTTACTTTAATAATAATAAATTAAATATAAACTAATAGATATAAATATAATATAAAATAGTTAAATTTAATATAACATTAAATTAAGTATTAAGTCTAGAACCAAGCCACAAAAAATATAAATACATGTAAAATAATTAAGTTAAACATTTGTAATTACCTATTTATAAAATCTTATAAATAAATAAATAAAATAAATAAATAATTAAATAATAAAAACAAACTTTTATTAGATTAAGAGTCTCATTTTAAAGCTTTTAAACTAACTATCGACATGTCTCAAGAAAACACCAAACCTTTCAATGGAAAAAACTTCCAAGTTTGGGAATTCAGAGTAACTACAGCTGTAGAAAAATTGGCTCTTGAAAAATATTTAGAAAGCGACGTGTACAAAGACACCAAGGATAAAGCCAAAGGCGATAAAGAAAAATTAAACGTGGTAAAGAAGAACAATGCTACCGTTAGGGAAATTTTAATCAATGCTATTGATGATGAAATCCTGTATGATTTCATAAACATTAAATCTCCTTTCCAAAATCATGCAAAAGTTAAGAAAGAAATATGGAGGAGGCGAAACAGACATCAGATATTGGATCAGAAAGCTCAATAATCAGAAAGCCAAAAATACTGAAGAAATTACTTATGTACTTGATGAAATGTTTAGTATATTTGAAACTTTAGAAGGAAAGAAACAAGTTATATCTGATAGAGAAAAATTAAAATTTATGTATGATTCAATGCCCAAAAACTTTAGAAATTATTTGGACATTGATGAAGATACGAAACCACAGGAACTGTACAATAAGATAAACAAAAAATTAAATATGATAGCTTATCTTGAGGGAGGAGAAGATTACAATTATTACTATCAAGACGATCCAATGGAAATAGATATAGTTGAAAAGTCAAGGAAAAATAGCAAATATAACAATGAATTAAAAGAAAGATTACATAAAAATTATATTAAAAACTGTGAAGAAAAAAGATATTGCCATATTTGCGAAATTTTTGGTCATACTACCAGAGAATGTAGATATAATTTAAAATACACAAAACAAAATTCAAAAAATAGAGAACATAAAAAGAACTATCATAATAAAAATCATTATCAAAGAAATAATAATTTCAATAAAAATAGGTTGGTCGCACAAATTGAAAAATCGGATGAAGAAGAAAACTATGTTGACACTCTTGATTATGAAGAAATATGTCAACTTGCTAAAGGAAATATTAACTTAGTAGAAGAAATGAAACATTCTGAAGAACACGACAATACAGAAAAAGGTTTATTTAATATTTATAATAAAGAAGAAACAACAGAGTGGTTATATGATTGTGGAGCGTGTGAACATATCACTAATAATAAAAACTTATTGATTAATTATACAAAAAGTCCCAGCGAACTTTTATGCGCAAATGGTTCGAAGTTTAGCTACGATGGTTTTGGAGAATATGAATTTCAAGTAAATGATACGAAAATTAAATTAAAACGTGTGTTATATTCTCCAGATGTAACAAGAAATATCATCAGTGCAATAGAATTAGCCAAAATAGGTATAAAAACTATTACAGAACCTCTCAATAAGAATTCAAATATTGTAAAGTTAACATTAATGGACTCAAATAACAAAATAATTCATAATATTTTTTCTACTAAATCAAATCAATTCTTACTTCATGTAAACAATGTAAAAATGGTAGATAAAAATGAAATAATGTTCATAAATGATAGCAAAATGACTTGGCATAGACGTCTCGGCCATTTTTATAATAAAGAAATGGAAAAATATTTAAAAGATCATGACGTCAGTGAACCCGACTGTTTGGACTGCAAGATAGCCAAAATGAAGAGGAGTCCTCATAATCGTGAAACTCCTAAGGCCTCCGAATTATTGGAAGTTATACACTCGGATATTATTGGCCCTATAAATAAATCCGATTACAGGAAAAAGATTCATTTTAACTATTATTGATGAATTCTCCAGAAAGAGCTGGATATTTTTTGTTAAAAAGTAAAAGTGAAACTATTGATATTATCATCAATATGTTCAAATTCTTAAATAACATTTTTAAGGAAAATAAAATTAAATATTTCAAATCAGATAATGGTAGAGAATACAATAACAGAAAAATTTTAGAATTTTGTAAAAACAATGGAATAAGAAAAATCTACTCTCCACCTTATAATCCTGAAAATAATGGACTGGCTGAAAGGTTTAATCAAACCATTATTTCATGCGCAAAAACATTATTATTTTGGAGCAAATTATCTGAAAATTTCTGGGATTTTGCCATTACCTACGCTAATTATATATATAACAAAGTACCACATAGTAGTATTGATAATAAAATTCCAGAATAAATATTTTACAATAAAAAGGTCAATTTAAAATACATAAAAGTATTTGGTTGTATTGCTTATTATAAGGATTACTCTCAAGATAAAGGGAAATTTGACTCCAATGCAAATAAAGGAATATTTCTGGGATTTGATGAATAGTCTTATAGTTATCTTATCATGGATTATGAAAATTTCAAAATGCACCGTGTTAGAGAAATTCAATGCATAGAAGACGAACCAGCTAATATTTCTCTTTCTGAAAATATAACAAATGATTTATCCAACAGCAATTTCCTTAATTTTAATTTCATCAACAATACTCAATTAGCAAACAGTAGTAATTTAATTAGTACAGTATATAATAATGACGAAAATTTTAATTATCAATTAAATGATGTTAATAATTTATTTCAAAAATTAAATTTAAACGGAAATTCCGATGAAAATAAGATGGAAATTGATCCTGAATTTTCTAATAAAAATAAATATAAGACAGACTATTACAGTCCTAATTCCATAAAGCGCTACCAAAAAACTTTTAATAACCATAATTTACATGGTAATTTAGATAACAATTTTTATAATAATTACTACGATAAAACCGATCATTATTATGCAAAAAATAATAATTTCAAGTTTGATCAAAGTAAAAATTTTTTTATTAATAAAAATTTTTCAAAAAATGAGCAAAAAATAAAAAATTATAATAATATAAATCAAACCTTATTTAATAATAATCTAAATAAAAACAATCCAGAACAAAATCAAATCTTGATTAACAATAATAATTTAAACAAAAATAATTTTGAACAAAATCAAACCTTATTTAATAATAAGTTGAATAAAAATAACTTTGAACAAAATCTAACCCTAAATAATAATAAGTTGAATAAAAATTATTCTGAACAAAATCAAACCTTATTTAATAATAATTTTAATGCAATTAATTCTGATAGCCCTCAAACAAAACATAATAAAAGTTTAATTTACAATAAATTTCATATAAAGAAAAATCATCATGATAATAATAAACATGTTACAAAAAGTAAAAACTATAAATATATTAAGAACCCAGTATCAATATCAACCAATATTCCTATGACATATAATGACGCTATTACCTGTAAAAATAAGGAATATTGGAAGAAAGCCATTGTTAATGAACTTAACAACCTATATGGCAATAAAATAATGACTTATGTTGAAAACGTTCCAAAAGGGAAAAATGTTATTTCTACCAGATGGGTATTCACAACCAAAACTGATGAAGATAATAATATAATTAAATTTAAGGCACGACTGGTCGCGAGGGGATTTAGTCAAAAAGAGGGAATAGATTTTAATCTTACATATTCCCCTACATTAAATATTGATTGTATTAAACTAATTCTATTTATTGCCGCAAAGTTTAAATGGAATGTCCAACAATTAGATATTAAAGCCGCCTACCTTAACGCAGATTTGGACAAAAATATTTATGTTTCCATTCCTCCAGGGGATGTAAATTACAAAAAAGTATTTTGGTTATTAAATAAAGCACTATACGGCCTAAAACAATCTGGCCGACAATGGAATATTAAAATTACAAAATTTCTCATTGATAATGGATTTGTTCAACTTATTTCTGAAAAATGTATTTTTAAAAAGGTAGCAAATGGAGTATTAATAGCTATTATAGGCATATATGTGGACGATATGATTATTACGGATTATGATAATGAAATTTTTTCTATTATAAATAAAATTAAAAGAAAATTTAAAATTTCAAAATGTGAACCAATATTGTATTAAATAATATTAAAAAATTTATAGCGTAAAATTACAATATGAACGCCATATCCTAAATAAATAAAAAATTAATAGATAGATATATAAATAAAGAAATAATAAATAGATAAATAATTAATTATAATTTTATTTTATTTATTAAATAAGAATAAAAGACAAAAAGTCATCCTAAAAATATTTATTTTTAATAAATAAATAAAAAATAAATGATATGAAATAATAAAAAATACATTTTAATAAAAAAATAAAAAATAAAAGCTAAAAAAAAAAATAAATAATAATAAATAAATAAAAAATATAAGTGAAATAACATTTATAAAAATTTTTATAAAGCGCCACTTTTAGATAGTGTACCACTATAAAAATTTTTGTACAAATACTAATGCGCCATTGGAGAAGTGCGAATCTTATGTTACACCAACATTTTTTTTTTTATATTATATATATATATAGATAGTAATACGGCAGGAAACAAAAATTATTAAGTTCATATATTAAATATTATTTCTGAAAGTTCGAAGAAAGATGTTAGAATATGAAAAATAAGCTTCAAATGTATTGAAACATATTGTAATATATTTAATGTATAAGCTACAATGTATTAATATAAAAGCATTTAATTTAGAATAATTAAGTGCTTGTAACTCTTTGTCATAAAATATATTAATAAAATTGACATAATTACAAACCATAAATTCATAACTCTTAACAAAAGAACTATAAAATTTTATTTATCAGTTATTCATATAATTAAACAAAAAAAATTATATTGTAAATGTTTTTATATGTTTTGGTATAACAAAGAAGCAATCACTAAAAGAATTAAATGAAAAAAAAAGTTTAAATATTACATATTTTCATTTAAAATTTAAATCAAATAAAAAAAAAAAAAAAAAAAGAGAGAAATATATATTTATATTTATTATTATAAAAATAAATATAAAAATAATATATATATAAAATATTTGAATAAAGATATATATATAAATATATATATAAAATATTTGAATAAAGATATATATATAAATATATATATAAAATATTTGAATAAAGATATATATATAAATATATATATAAAATATTTGAATAAAGATATATATATAAATATATATATAAAATATTTGAATAAAGATATATATATAAATATATATATAAAATATTTGAATAAAGATATATATATAAATATATATATAAAATAAAAAGATTATAAAATTAAAAAAAAAAAAAAAAAATAAAAAAATAAAAAAAAAAAAAAAAATTAAAATATAGATATAAATAAATATACAAAATAGAATTAAATTTACTAATAAAAAACTTGAATTGAAATTTATAGTTTATTATCATTTCTAAGTATTGCTTCTATTTTTGTAATGAATAAAGTTCAGGCTTTCGAAATTAAATCATCATTGAAGAATAAAATACTTAAAAAAAATAAAGAAAATTCCTCTAAAACTAGAAATGAAAATTATTTCATGATTTTTGTAAATAATGGTTCATGTAAAAGTGGAACTAATAACAAACGTGAAGAAGTAGAACAACAAATTAATTCTTTAATTAATGAAATTACTACCCTAATCAAGGATAATAGAAATACTTATGAAAATCCTTCTAAATTAAAAGAATTTGAGAAAAGAAGCTCCTTAAGAAAAAGAGAAAACCAAAATAATGAACCAGCTCTTGCATACATCATTTCTTCTTTAAATGATAGAACTATTATTTATTCCTATCTTTCTAAATATGTTGCGGATATGGTAGAAAAACTTCCAAATGTTATGGCATGTACTGAAGATCGCAAATTGTGAAATGAATAAATTGAATGAAATATTGAATGAAACTCAATGAAGTGGCGTTACTGTCAGAAAAAATTCGGATATTCAACTTTCATAATTTTTTCAAGGAAAATATGTTGGTAATTCCACTACTTTATATAATAAAAACTACTACCCAAGCTTGGCAGGAAAAGATATTGATATTTTTGTCTTGGAACAAGATTTAATTTCCAACATCCAGAATTTGCAAATAAAGATGAGCTTACAGTTAAATGTGCCTTTGCTATTAAAAATGCCTATAATTATTCCAACTAAATATGAGGACTATTGCGAATTTACATACGGATATAGTTATCATATATTATGGGTATTAGATATAGCTAGTTGATTAATCCATGGTATATAAAACAGAACTAAGTACTGATTCTGATAGTAGTAATGAAGAGTATAATATTATTACGTTCTAATTGGATAAGTAATATTTATTTTTTTTATTAATTGAGTATTTTTTATAAAAAAAAAAAAAAAAAAAAAAAAAAAATTATATATATATATATATATATATTAATATTATAAAAATAATATTTAAAAAAATAATATAATATATAACATTTATTTAATTTTTTTTTTTTTTATTTTAATTTGTCTTATTTTATTTTATTGAATTTATTATTTTTTTTACTACATTTTCATAAAATAAAAATAATTTTAAAATCAGAAAAATGATAGTTATTTTAATTTCATTATTATTATTTTATTATTATTATTTTTTTTTTATTTTATTTTTTAGTGTAATTCAACTTTTGGAGAACTGTTTTAATATCAACAAAATCTTCTACGGGCATGAATAAACCATCTATTAATCTATAAAAATATATATATTAATTATTAGCAATTCTCCTTTTTTTTATTTTTGAAAAAAAAAAAAAATAAAAATAAGTCAATTACTGATAAAAAAATCAAAAATAATTACCTGTGTCTGTATAGATAAAGCAAAAAAAAAAAAAAAAAAAAAAAAAAAAAAAAAGTGTAATAATTAGAAGAATTTGGTAATATTTATTAAAATGTAATTGAAATCAATATATATATTAATTAATAAATATTAATAAATCTTATAATTATTAATTTTATATATATATATATTATATATATTAGTTTTAAAAACTTTATTCTTAATTTTATTTATTAAAAATCATACAATAGATAACCCAGTTAAGAGAGACAATATAGTTTTTTCGAGAATACTTGGATATGGAAAATTTCTGTGATACATCAACCAGCATCTTAGAATGGTAGAGGCACTAGCATTCATTCTTCTAGTGATTCTTCTATTTAGCAAAATCGATTCTTATTGTGGAATAAGCCATAGTAGGATAGCAAGTCTTTTTTTTTTTTTTTTTTTTTTTTTTTTATTTATTTTTATTATTTATGTATTATTATTTTTATAATTAATATAGGTTATAAAAAAAATCGGAAATTAATGAATTAGATTATAGAAATTTAAAATATATATTTATATGTAGAAAAAATTTCTAGATAAATAAAATAAAAAAAAAAAAAAAAAAAAAGTAAAGGAAAATAGTTTTGTTTTTATACTTTTTTTATCTATTTATTTTCTTTATTTTCTCTTATAAAATTAATAATATTCGAGTTAGAATATTAAATTCAAATAATTACTTTAATTTTCCAAAAAAAAAAAAAAATAAATAATAATAAATAGTTAATAATTGTCTTTTTTGTTTTTTTTTTTTTTTAAAAAAAAAAAAAAATAATTAAAAAAAAAATTATGTAGAAGAAAAAAAAATTTTTTATTGTAATAGCTGTCAAACTCTTAATGTTATATTAAAAATCAAAAATATACCACAATTTAGTTTAATTTAATTATTAATTATTATTATTATTATTTTTTTTATCTTTTAAAATAACTAAAACTTAAATGAATATTCATAATTATTTAGATACAATTTTAATAAAAGAAAAAAAAAAAAAAAAAAAAAAAAAAAAAAAACCATTAATTAAGAAAGAATATTTTCAATAATAGTAATAAAAATAAAATAAATATTTTTTCATTTTAAAAAAATATATATATATATATATTCTTATGAAATTTTGAAAAATTATACAGAAAAAAAATAAATAAAAGAGAAAAATAAAATATTATTAAGAAAATTGTATACTTTTTTATTATTATTATTATTATTATTATTATTATTATTATTATTATTAGCTTTATTAATATTAGAATAAATTTATTATATAGTAATTGTATAAAAGGTTAACAGAGAGTAAAATCATATAATAAACGTAACCTTTGAATGTGGTTCATTTCGGGTGTGGGGCATTTCGCCAAATTGCATTTCGCCAGGTTGCGTTTCGCCAATTTTTTTGAAAGCATGTGGCGTATTAAAAAAATGTGGCATTTCGCCAAGTTGCTTTTCGCCAAATTGAGAATTATTAAATAAATAAATAAATCAATAAATAAAATTAAATATTATTAATATCGCATAAAAACAATTTTAAAAAAAATATTTTGAATTAATATTTATTTATTTATTCATTTATTTATATCAATACTCTACTTGTCGAAATGCAACCTGGCGAATAGCAACTTGGGGAAATGCAACTTGGGGAAATGCAACATTTTAATACTACGCCACTTGGCGAAATGCAATCTGGCGAAATGCAATTTGGGGAAATGCAACTCTCCCGTTCATTTCGCCAATTTTTATAATACATATTTTCAATACGCCATTTATTTTTAATGGCTTGTAAAATTTTTTGTTAGCGCCATAAAAATTTTAATAAAATTATATGTAAAAAAAAATAAATGTATAAATAAATAAACAAACAAATAAATAAATAAAGAAAGAATGTAATAAGTATATAAAATAAAAATAAATAGTAGAATATGAATAAAGTACAGATTGAATAAAATAAAATAAAATAAAATAAAATAAAATAAATAGTAGAAATATGAATATAAAGTACAAATTTAATAAAATAAAATAAAATAAAATAAAATAAAATAAAATAAAATAAAATAAAATAAAATAAAATAAAATAAAATAAAATAAAATAAAATAAAATAAAATAAAATAAAATAAAATAAAATAAAATAAAATAAAATAAAATAAAATAAAATAAAATAAAATAAAATAAAATAAAATAAAATAAATAGTAGAATATTAAATAATGAAAGTACAGATTGAATAAAATAAAATAAATAGTAGAATATTAAATAATGAAAGTACAGATTGAATAAAATAAAATAAATAGTAGAATATTAAATAATGAAAGTACAGATTGAATAAAATAAAATAAATAGTAGAATATTAAATAATGAAAGTACAGATTGAATAAAATAAAATAAATAGTAGAATATTAAATAATGAAAGTACAGATTGAATAAAATAAAATAAATAGTAGAATATTAAATAATGAAAGTACAGATTGAATAAAATAAAATAAATAGTAGAATATTAAATAATGAAAGTACAGATTGAATAAAATAAAATAAATAGTAGAATATTAAATAATGAAAGTACAGATTGAATAAAATAAAATAAATAGTAGAATATTAAATAATGAAAGTACAGATTGAATAAAATAAAATAAAATAAAATAAAATAAAATAAAATAAATAGTAGAATATTAAATAATGAAAGTACAGATTGAATAAAATAAAATAAAATAAAATAAAATAAAATAAAATAAAATAAAATAAAATAAAATAAAATAAAATAAAATAAAATAAAATAAAATAAAATAAAATAAAGTAAAATAAAATAAAATAAAATAAAATAAAATAAAATAAAATAAAATAAATAGTAGAATATTAAATAATGAAAGTACAGATTGAATAAAATAAAATAAATAGTAGAATATTAAATAATGAAAGTACAGATTGAATAAAATAAAATAAAATAAAATAAAATAAAATAAAATAAAATAAAATAAAATAAAATAAAATAAAATAAAATAAAATAAAATAAAATAAAATAAAATAAAATAAAATAAAATAAAATAAAATAAAATAAAATAAAATAAAATAAAATAAAATAAAATAAAATAAAATAAAATAAAATAAAATAAAATAAAATAAAATAAAATAAAATAAAATAAAATAAAATAAAATAAAATAAAATAAAATAAAATAAAATAAAATAAAATAAAATAAAATAAAATAAAATAAAATAAAATAAATAGTAGAATATTAAATAATGAAAGTACAGATTGAATAAAAATCTTATTATTGATATAAGTGAGTCTAACAAAGGAAAAAAATAAATTATTATTAATAAAAAATATAATTTTAATTTTTCATATATAAGAAAAGATAATTCAAAAGTTTATGTACAGAAATAAATGTAAATCTTTTATTATTTTAAATGATAAGAAAGAAATCTTAAAATATGATAGTTCACTTAATCATCCTGAAAAAGAATACGATATATCTCTATCTATAATGAAACATAAAATTAAAGATGGAATTGAAAAAAAGTTCAATTCCTTATGGTATAAAAATAAAAGCCCTATATAATAAAATTTCTAAGGAAATGAGATTTATATGTTCAGAATATAATTCAATTAAATCTCAAATATCAAGAAATTTAAATAAAAACTTCCATCCAATGTAACAACATTTACTGAAATTCCTAATGAATCTAAATATTATAAAACAAAGTGAGGTGAAAATTTTATGATATTCAAAAAATATTAATTTAATAATTTTTCAATCTCCTTTTCAAGTAAAATTATTTAGGGAATATAATGATGTTATATTTGTTGATGGTACATTTTTTATTGCCCCTAAATTTAGTTATCAAATATTTATTACAAGAACTTACGCTAAAGAATTAGATAGTTTTTACACTACTTCTTTTGCAATATTACAAAATAAAAAACAAGAAATATATAAAATATTTAAAAAATTAAAAAAAAAATGCTAATACATGTAACAATAATATAAATTAAATGAACTTGAACATTTACCATATTATGATTATCAAAGAAAAATAAGAGGAATTTAGAAAATAAAAAAAAGAGCAATAAATAAAGCTAATAAAATCAGTGTCTTAATTGAACGCTACAAAAATATTGAAACCAAGTTAATTGATACTAAATGTGATAGAAATAATACTATTAATTTGTGGTTTGATTGTTTAACTGATTTAAATAATATAATATAAATATTATTTTATAATAAATAATTAAAAAATGAGGAATAACCAAACGAAATAATCAGAATTCTGTCTACGTCTCTATAATTAATAATTTTATCATTATAATTATTATTTTTTTGATAACATTTAAATAAAAGAATTATTATCAATAATATTTATATTTTTAATAACATTTATATTTTTATATAATTTTTTTATTAATAGCATTTAAATAAAAGAATTAAAATCATAAAATCTAACCATTATATGATTTATTTAATTATTCACTTAATAATTAATTTAAAAATTGAAATAACAAATTAATACAATAAAATAATATTATGTAGCATAATATAGCTATAGCCACATATTTGTATACATTACGTGAAAAATTGGCGTAATGCAACCTCCCCGTAACCTTTATATGATACATCATGTGATTTATAAATGTGATATAGTTTACATAAAATAAATTAAAAATAAATTAAAAATGAATTAACATAGATTTATGTTATGCAAAACATGGAAAATTATAATAAATAAATGAAAAAATAGATAAATAAATGGGTAGTGTTAGAAGTATGAAATATAAGCTTCAAATGTATTGAAACATATTGTAATATAAATAATGTAAAAGCCACAATGTATTAATATAAAAGCATTTAATTTAGAATAATTAAGTGCCAGTAACTCTTTATCATAAAATATATTAATAAAATTGACATAATTATAAACCACAAATTCATGACTCTTAACAGGTAGTTCACAATTATTATTATTATTATTATTATTATTATTATTATTATTATTATTATTATTATTATTATTATTATTATTATTATTATTATTATTATTATTATTATTATTATTATTATTATTATTATTATTATTATTATTATTTAATAGATTCAGTTTTATGTAAAAAAAAAAAAAGTGAAATTGATAATATCAAATTTTCTGTATTCTTTTTATCATTAATAATATTTTTCTAAAAAAATATATATATATATATTTAAATATTTAAATACTCTTTAATTCATTACTATTACTATTATATTTTATTTTTATTTTAATTAAATTTTCCTGTTTATTAAGTTACTTTTACTTTTATTTATTAATTTTTTTTTTTTTTTTTTTTTTTTAATTTTTATTTTATTTTTTCTATTCTATTTTTCCACTTTTGGAAATTTTTTCATTTTTATATTAGAAATAATAAAAAGAAAGTTTCTTTTTATTGGCATCAAAATTAAAATTGCAATAATAATAAATACTTTATGTTTATTCTTGAATGATCCTATTATAAATAATATTAATTTATAATAATGATAAAATCACAGTAATAATAGTCCATGTTATACTATTCATGAATTGATAAAAATTATTCTAATTATAATAGTTATTTTATAGATATTTTTTGTATATTTATAAAAAAAAAAAAATAAAGAATAAACTAATATTTATAACATCACTGGTTAGAACTAAAATTTATTATTATCATGATAATAATATTCATATTTATCAAATAGATAAAGTAATTTAATAAATATTTTTCGATTTTTATTATTTATTTATTATTTTTCTATATATTTAAAATAATGATTCTCATTAGCATGTCAAAAATATTTTTTTATAATAATTATATAATAATATTTATTAATATATAAATTATAATAATAATTAATATATTAATAAATGAATATATAATTAATAATAAATAAATAAATAAATAATGTTTAATCAAAAAAAGGAATGATGTTGGAAAAGTAACAAAACTCAAAGACAAAGTTAGAAGCATGCGGCATTACTTAAATTTATTCAATAGATTACATTGAAATATTCTCTCCCTCATTTAAACATGACTCACCCATAATAATAGTTTCTATTTCTATATATTATGATTTAATTTATATCAAATAGACGTATAGGCAGCCTATTTGAATGTAGATTTAGACGAAGAACAATATATAGATATATGGAAAATCCAAAAGGTAATGAGTATTACGGTAAAGGATTCTGGAAATTAGAAAAGGCCATCTATTGTCTAAAACAAGTATGTCGCATATGGGATAACAAGTTTGATTGTGTATTTATCAAATTAGGTTTTGAAAGATTGAAAAGTGAATCATGAGCATATATTAAAAAGAATAAATATAAAAACATCATTTATATAATTGCAATATACGTAGATGATATATTAATAGCATATACACAAAAAAAGAAATAAACGATCAGTTTGATTTTAGTGATTTAGGTAAGGTAGATTTCATAATTGTAATAAAGTTTATTAAATGTGAAGATGATTATATTATGCACCAATTACCAAACTTGAATGATATTTTAGTAAGATTCGATATCTAACAATATAATGAAGTTTCTAATACAATGATACATAAGACAAAAAATTAAGAAATAAAAGGTTGAATAAAACATTATAAATTCAAGCCGTTGGTTGTCTCTTGTATCTAGTTATGGGTACTAGACCCGATATAATGTATTCTACAAGTAAGGCCTCAAGAAAAAATCAAAACCTCACTTATGAAGATTCGATGAATATAATTAAAATATTCAGGTATTTGAAAGGTAATAAATATTACGGAATAAAATTAAATAAGAATATCAATATAAGAGTATATGCTGATGCTGAAACCCCATAAGTACTTCCCGTTACGCAATACTGCTCACGGAGACAAGTGAGCAAATTGAGCACGTAACGCAGTGGAGCTGCGTAAATTTGTCGAGATTAGTCGGGAGTGAGCAGTATGTAGTAACCCTAGGTGTTCTTCGAAAAAAAAATAATAAAAAATAAACAGGTTTCTGAAGTTTATTTGTATATTGTTTTTTTGTATAGTTTGTTGATAAAACCTGTATGTTTATTTTAAAATTTTCGGAAGGCACCTGTTTAAAATTAATGAAAAACAGCTAAGATATTTATATGATGATATAGTTTTTTAAAATTCAAATAACGATATAGTTTTGATATATATTCAATTAATAAATATTCAGCTAAGTTGTTTAATAAAACCATATAACTTTTTATAAATATTTTGAACAAATATAGCTAATATTTTTTAAATAAACTATATAATTTTTATAATTAAATAAACTATATGGTTTTATAATTAATATTAGCAATATATGCATATATGTTTAATTAATTAACAATATATTTTAAAAAAAAATAAATAATAATATTTAATAATTTTTAAAAAATAAAAAAAATAAAATAAATAATAATTTTAAAAAATATTAAAATAATAGTATAAGCATATATTGCTAATATATATATATATATTTATTATTATTATAATTATGCTAAAACTATGCATATATATATTTTATTTATTTATTTATTTATTTTTTTAATTATTTTATTTTTTATTTTTTTTATTTTTTTATTTTATTTTTTTGAAGAAAATGGTATAGTTTTTAGCATAGTTTTAGCATCATATACCTATGTTGTTCATCATATATATTAATATAAGGCTTACGAATAATTAAGGCAGTATTGTATTTGTATGCCAAATATATGCGTTATATGTTCAAAAAACTATAGTGAATTTTTCAGAATATTTATATAAAAAATATTAGCAAAAGTGTTGTAAAAATGGCATACAAATACAATCATACAGCTATATTGTTCATATAAAAATATTAATAAAAATTATAAAAAAAATATTAATAAAAAATATAAAAAAATAATAATAAAAATAATTAAAATAATAATAATAATAATAATAATAATAATAATTAATAATAATATGCTGAATATTAATTAAAAATATACTAAATGATGTAACTATAAGATCTACTTCTGATTTTGTTATTTTCATGGAGTCCGCTCCATTAACTTGGTATTCACAACTTCAAGATTGTGTGACTACATCTACGATAGAATGTGAATACAATCATTTAAACTAATGTACGTTGAAATGCATGTGGACTAAGAATTTACTAAATGAATTAAGAATAAAACCAGAATGCATCACTATAAATATAGATAATAAAGCCGCCGTTTACAATAATAAGAATGAAACTATAGACCCGAAGTCTTTACAAATCGATATAAGTTATCATAAAATAATAGAGGTAAAAAAAGAAAGTAATATTGGTTTGAGGTATATTAAGTCACAAAATAATTTTGTTGATGGATTTACAAAATATCTTAATGGTAGTTTGACAAGAGCTTCTAAAAATTTCTTATCATTTAAAATCGAGAATATTAAATTTACAGGGAATGTTAGAAAATAAATTTAATAATTCATAAATATATATATATATATTAATCTATATATATAAATAAATATAAGATATATGAATTAAAGTTTAATATAAAGTACTGAATATAACATAAATACGTAAACTATTCTATGTAATAGTGGTAGATTATATCACACATAGAATATATTATAAATGTATGTAAATTTGTATGTAAATATATAGTTTAAAATAAGATGTAATATAAATAATAATCTTAAAGGAGAATTTTTCAAAAATAAGAAAAAAGTATATTAACAACAATTATAACAAATAAATATATAAACTTGAATAAATATTTATTATTTATTTTCAATTATATTATATAACAAAAGATAGGAAATAAAAAAAAGGTATTTTCATATTTATTGGTAAGAAAATATTGAAACTAAAGAAAACCTAAATAATAAATAATAATGATAATAAATAATAATAATTATAAAACTAATAATTAATAATAATTATAAAATAATAATATATAATAAATAATAATAATAATAATAATAATATTAATGACAATTTTAATAATAATAATAATAATAATTATAATTTAGATTCCTTTTGAATATTATTTATTATTGTTTTTTTTTTTTAAATAATATTATTATATTAGAATATAATAATTATAATAATGTTTTTTATTTAAATTATTATAAATTAAGATATATTAATAATAAAGTATATAAACCATATAATTTAAATAGATTTTCCAATTAATTTTTTTTTTTAAATTACAGCTTAAAGCTTGCTTAATTTTATAATTAATTATTTAACTTTGTCAATATATATATAAAAAATTCATAAATATTATTAATAATTAATTACTTTTTAAATTTATTATAATTAAAAATGGTTTAAAACACTCATAATATATTTATTTTAATATTAATATTTTATTAAATCTTATTTAATTATATTATAATATTACAAGTTGATTTATGATATTTAATTATAATTTATAATATTACATTATGTTTTATATTATTTCATTATATTATATTAAAAATACACTAATAACTAATCCTATATATACTATATATACTATTTATATAATGTGATTCATTTAATAATTATTATAAAAAAAATTAAAATAGATTATATATATATATAAATATATATATATTTTATCTTTTATGTATTTTATTTTAATTTCAGATATCTTCTTCTAGCATTTATGAACCAATTGTTAACCTAAAAATAAATAAAAATATAATTAAATGAATTTAGAATCAATTTTTTTTATAAATATATAAATATAAAAATTAATGTAATATATTATTTACCTGAGTCTATTCCATTATTTTTTTAAGTATGATAGTGATGAAGTTATTTAATATAGAAAAATAAATAAATGAATATAAAAAAGATATATTGAAGGAAAAAAAATATAATTAATTATAAAATAAATATATTTATTTAAAATAAAAATAATAATAATAGTAATCATAATAATTATATATATATTATTGATATAATATATTTACCAATGTTAATCCAGTAGACTGGCATAATTTATATTTTTCTTGGCTGGTTGGGTAAGGATAGGCCTCTTTGCTTTTAAACCATCCTTTTAATATCTTTATTACTTCAGGAGGATGGTTTGGACGTCTTTTTCCTATTACATTTCCTCCTCTATTCTTTTTTGGAATTTTTCTTGGAGGAGTATTGGAAGTCGATACAGTTGCTTGGGCTATCTTACCATCACTACATGTGGAATTCATATTGAAGGATGACTTACTTATTTCGGTGGGGTTAAAAATATTAGGATTACTAATCATATAATTTTCACCATTAGAGAAGCAAGGTGAATGGCAAAGACATTGGGTGGCATTATTATTGTAAGTATCCGAGGTCATAGAGGAGGCAGGTAGTCTATATTCTTTGGAAATGTCCATATTACTTACAGGACAAGATTCATCACATAAATAATTGTCAAAAGAAAAAAAATTATTTCTGTTATTCCATAAATTATTATGGAATTCTTCATTATTAAATTTATTTCTAAAATAATAATTAAAAAATTGATGCTTTAATAATGGATATTTTGATGTAATGAAATTAAAAAATTCCTTATACATCTCAAATTTTGATAATAATAATGAAATATTATAAGTTTCATCATCCATTATGTTGTAATTAATTAATCAATCTATTATTATAAATTATTTTGATTTTGTAAGAAGTAATTAAAATTTGTTTCTAATGAAAACCAAAAAAATAAAAAAAAAAAAAATTCAATTGTAAAATTAATTAATTTATATTATTTTAAATGTTTAATTTTAATAATAAAATAATATTAATAAATATATAAATATATTTCTTTTTATATTTCATTATATAAATGTAAATAAAAATAAAATAATTATAATCATAAAAATAACATCATTGGCAATGTGTAGATATAGAAATATATAAATTATCAATGATGATATGTTATCATAATGTAAATAATGTATGTATTTGAAGTCAAAATAAATTAAAAAAAAAATAATTATATACAAATATTTTTAAATAGTTTATATTCCATATGGTTTTGTTTAATTATAATACAAGTAAAATTTCTAAACCGTTTCATTATAATAAAATATTAAATAGAATTTATTACAACATATAATTAAATATATTTTAAATAAAATTAAATAATCAATACAATAAAAATAAATAAATATTATATATAAAATGAATAAACTAAAATAAAATTAAATAAATAAAAAAATAAAAAAAAAAAAAATCAAAGTTATTTAATTTTTATTGGTGAATACTATTTATTAAATTTTTTAAATATAATTTAATAATATTAAATAATATTAGATTACCATAAAAAGTACAAATTAATTTTTTTTTTTCTTTTTCTAAAAGATGTCAAATTGAAAGTTTAAAAATATAGTTATTTATTTATTTATATATTTAATTCTTTATTTATTTATTATTACTATTGTAGATTTAAAAAATTACTTTAATATTTTGTTTTTATTTATTAAAGTCACTTTTTATTAATTTATTATTATAACTATTATTTAATAATAATAATACATGTACTACATTATAAAACATTATATTACAATAATATGTTACGAAATTATATTATGGTATAAGCCTAATTTACAATCATGTATTTAAATTATAATAAATTTTTAAACTATATGTATTAATCATAATGAACTTTAATTTTAACACTCTTTCTTGGCTTTTCTGGAAGCTTTATTCACAAGGAATAGAATATCTGGTCTGATGTGTACAACTGGATATAAAAGATTTCCAATTGGCTGTTGATATCTTGTAACATTAAATTTTTTCTTTCTTAAACCCTTTTTTATATAAATACATGATTCACTTTTCAATCTTTTAAAACCAATTTCGATTAATTTATCATTTAATGTATCATTCATAAACGATCTGACTGCTTAAGAACATATAAATCTTTTTTTAATTTCATATAATTCACATAGTTCTTCTTACACTGATAATAGTTAATAATTATTTTTGAAAATATCTTTTACATTGAAGGATTTTAATTTTTTTATTTTATGTTCTATTTCAAAATCATTATATATATATATATATATACATATATATATATTTTTTTTTTTTTTTTTTTTTTTTTTTTTTTTTTTTTTTTTTAGGAATATATTTGTTGTTTACATTATTATTTTTCTTTTGTTCTGTTATAATAATATAATTACTATTATATATTTTTATATATCTTTATTGAATGATTTATATTTGATTTATTGTCTTCATTTGCTTTTTTTACATATTAAGATTTTACTATTTTACTATTTGGAAATGAAGTATCATTTATATTATTATTATCATTGTAAATTGAAGTGTTTAAGTTTAATTATTTATTTATGTTCAACAGTTTATCATGAATTGATTTACTGTTTATCCTTATATTAATATTATTTAAATTATTTGCCTAATTTTAATTAGTAATTTAAATTTATTTGATCATTTAAATATAAATAATCTTTATTTAAATTTATATTTAATTCTTTATTTAATTCAATTTGATTACGTACCTTCTGAAATTCATTATTATTTAAATTATATATTTTTTCGTTTATTTATTATTATTATATATCTTACCTTGAATATTTAAATTTTCATTGGTTGCATTGAACAGATTTTCATTAGATGTATCATATATTTTATATGATATTGAATTAATATCATTGTATCCTAGGAATATTCCTGGAAGAGAAATTCAGTTAAACTTTCTTCTAAAATGTTACGGAATATAAAAGTAAACTTGAAAACCGAATACTCAGAATTTTCCATAGTCCATCTTTTAATTACATGATTTTTCATATATATATAGTTTATTGCTATGGAAATCTATTATGAATGTAATTTGTAGTTCTAATTGCATATTCTCAATATTTGTGATTCAGTTTTTCCGTAGTTTAATATTGTTAAATTTTTATATATTAATGTTTCTTTTAAACGTTCTACGTGACAGTTTTGTTGTGGATATTAAAATATTAAGAACTGTTGTTCAATACTATTTTCTTGACGAAACTTTTAAAACAACTATTTGTGAATTCTGTTACGTTAATAGAATATAATAGTTAAAAATACTTTATTAACGAAATGTTGAGAAGACTTCAGATATGGACTTTATAAAGAAAACTAATCCATGTCTTGTATAATTATCCATTATTGTTAAGATATATTTATTTCTGTATAAATAAAGAACTATCAGTAGGAGATACTGCATCCATATATATTAGTTAAATAGCTTTCCTTTATCTTGTTATTGACTTTATGATAATGTTTATTCTTCATCTTTGAGGTACATATTTTACGTTTAGTTTGTATATTTATATTATTCAAATGTTTTTTTATATTATCTTGTTCTAAAGGCAGCACTATTTGTTTGTTTCCCAGCTGGGTTAGTATTCATGACTCATCTGTAAATAAAATTAGCTTTTTAGAAAAACACAATATGTATCTTGGAAACCAAGAAAAACTTAAGATACTCTACCTATATTTTTCTGTAGATATAAAAATTCCATTGCAATCAAGAGGTAATGAAGAGAGAACTCATAAAGGAAATACTCAAAAAACCCCAAGTATTTAAGAAATAATTCACTCAGATGCCATAAGACCGATCCAATAATCTTTCACAGGAAAAGGAATCATTCTCATTTTCGTGGATGACTACTTAAAAAACAGTTGGGTATATACTTAGTTAGAGAAGTTGTTTTTGACGAATCCATTCCATCTAAGTTAACTTTCACTGTCTTATATAATAAAAAATAAATCATATAGAATTTTACCCAAATATTTCAATCAAGATAATTATTCAACCCACATTTCAAATGAAAATACAACAACTAACAAAAACTCCTTCAATAATCAACAAAATTATGATAATCAAATTGATAACGCTAAATTCAATTTAAGTTATGAAAATAATGCTTATTTGAATCAAAATAACGATGATGACGTTACCAACAACTTCAACATGGAAGATAATATATATATATATTGATGAACCAAGCATCAACAACGAAAGTCAGGACTTCGAACTAATTTCATATCATTCCTCAGAAAATATAATTGATAAAATCAATACTAACTATCAAACAGAAAAAACATTCGACGAATTTAGAGACAACATAAATTATTTAAATGGGCTCAAAAAATAAATATTTTATATAAATATAATCTTTAACTTGTTTTTATATTATTAATAATTACAAACTAAAATTAATAATTAAAATTTAATAATAGTTTATAATATCTTAAATAATTTTAATAATTTAGATAAATTATAATATTTGTTAGTAATAAGTTAATTATTATATATAAATTATTCTGTTTGTATTTGAAATTCATTGTAAAAATAATTTCATTGTATTATTATCAATCCACAATTAGTATAAATAAATATAATTTTGTCAAACATTTTTTATCTTTTAATATTGCCTATTTCTAAATAATAAATATTAATAAATAAACTTTAATTAATAATAAAACATTTTATTTACTCTTTTAAATAATAAATAAATAATAAATTAATAAATTAATAATTAATATATTAATTAATAAATAAATAATAAATAGATAAATAAATAATGAATGGAATATGAAATTTTAAAAATAAAAATAATTGAATATGAATGTTTCAGAGGTCAAAATAAATTGAAAAAAAAAAAATAATAATATATATTAACATTAATTAGATTTTTTTTATTAACCAAATAAATTTTTTTTGCCACTTATTTTATATAAATCATATTTTTATTAAAGATGAAATATTCCAACAAAAAAAAAAAATAAAAAAAAATTTGCTTTTAAAATTTTATAAATGCATATTTTTATTATATAAATTAATATTATGTTATATAATAATTTTATTTTTCTAATATTGTAAAACATTATTCAAAACTTTATCAATAAATCTTAAACATTTTTGTATAAATTAGATAGAATAAAAATTACTATATTGTATATACATTTATATATAATATATATAAAGAAAAGAACATACCATTATAAATTATTAATTAATTATTATAAATTTATAATTATTTATTTATTTATTATTAATTTATTATTATTATTTGTTTGTTTGTTTGTTTGTTTATTTATTTATTTATTATAAATTTATTTTTATTGTTTATTTATTTATTTATTTATTTCTTATTAATTTATTATTATTTATTTATTTATTATTATTTATTTATTTATTTATTTATTATTTATTTATTTATTATTTATTTATTTATTTATTTATTATTTATTTATTTATTTATAATTTATTTATTTTTCATTTATTACTACTATTAATTATTGCTATAATTATTTTTATTATTATTTAATATTATTATTACTATTATTATTATTACTATTAATATTATTACTATTATTATTATTATTAAATATTACTTCTTGTCATATATGAAATAGTGGAATATGTCCATAAAGAAAAGATAAAATTAACAGATAAATTAAATACTAATAAAGAAGATATTAATAACTGAATTAAAATGAGAGGTAGCAACAATTTATATTATAAAAAAAATATTACAAAAAATATGATAAAATTGGATTCAATATCACAATATCTGATATACGATAATTTATCTGAGGAATATAAAAATAAATTTGATTTCCAAAAACCTTGTATTATTCAGATTTGGAATATATTTAAAAGTAGTAATACCAGATCTAATGAAGAAAGAAAAATCCAATTTAAAACTAATTTTGAAAACACAAAACAAAACATTGATGGCCAAAGTTGAAGAATTTGAAAGAAATTAAAAGGGACAACAGAAATACGTTGAACTTAAGTATTACAACAAAAGGAAATAGGTAAAAGAAAATTTTGTAAGATAATAGAAAATGTTATATATCATAAAATAGTACATATTGCTAAAGACTGATGGAAGAATAAAAATAAGGATAGAAATTATAAATAAAAGTACAAATGTAATAAACAAAAAACAATTAAACCAACAATATAGGGATTGATTATAAGAAATATGATTAGTTCGCAGATGCAGAAGTCGGTTAGAAGATTATAATATTGATGTTAATATTCAATTATCAAATAGTATACGATTGAAGCATAAATGAGTCATGAATACTAACTCAGCTGGGAAATAAACAAATACTGTTGCCTTCAGAACAAGATAATATAAAAAAAACAGTTAAATAAGATAAATATATAAAATAAATGTAAAATATGCGCCTCAAATATGAAGAAGAGTAAATTTTATCATAAAACCAATAACAAGACAAAGGAAAGTTATTGAAATAATATATATTGATGAATTGTCCTCTCCTGATAGTTCTTTATACTGAAATAAATATTTCTTAACAATAATGAATGATTACATGAGACATGGATTGTTTTTTTTTTTTATGAAATCCATATTTGAAGTCTTCTCAATATTTCGTAAATAGTATATTAAAATAAAAAATATTTTTAATAGGAATATAAAATATATTCATTCTGATGACGGAACATAATTCGTAAATAATGATTTTAAAAGTCTTTGTGAAGAAAATGATATTAGAATACAATTCTCAATACCTAATAATTAAAAACAAAACGTTCACCTAGAATTTTAAGAAGAAAGATTAATATATAACAATTCTGCAATTTTAAAAGAGGGAAAACTAAATCACAAATATTGAGAAAATGCAATTAGAACTACAAATTACATTCATAATTGATTTCCATACACTGAAAATAGCAATTAGAACTACAAATTACATTCATAATTGATTTCCATACACTGAAAATAGCAATTAAGTACCTTATGAAGAATTACATAATGAAAAGGTGGACTATGGAAAATTCTGAGTTTTCCAATGTCAAGTTTACTTTTATATTCCATAACAGTTTAGAAGAAAGTTTAACTGAATTTCTCTTCCTAGAACATTCCTAGGATATTATGATATTAATCCAACATCATATAAAATATATATTATGTATTATTATAAAATATATATTATGAATTATTATGTATCTAATGAAAACCTGATCAATGTAATCAATGAAATTTTAAATGTTAAAGGTAAGTTATATAATAATGATAAAATAAAAGAAAAAATAAATAATTTAAATAATAATGAATATCAGAAGGTACTTTATCAAATTGAATTAAATAAAGAATTAAATGAAAATTTAAATAAGGATTATTTATATTCAAATAATCAAATAATTTTTAATTGCTAATTAAAATTAGGCATATAATTTAAATCACATTAATATATGGATAAACAGTAAAGCAATCCACAATAAATTATTGAATATAAATAAAGAATTAAATTTAAACACTTCAATTGACAATGATAATAATAATAAAAATGATACTTTATTTCCAAATAATAAAATAAAACCTCAATATGTAAAAAAAAAAAAAAAAAAAAAAAAAAAAAATGTAGAGAATAAATCAAATTATTCAATAAAGATATATGATAGTAAAAATGTTATTATACCAGAACAAAAGAAAAATAATAATGTAAACAACAAATATATTCCTGAAAAAAATATATATATATATATATATATAATTATTTTGAAATAGAACATGAAATAAAAAAAAATAAAATCCTTAAATATAAAAGATATTTTCAAAAATAATTATTAACTATTATCAGTGAAAGAAGAACTATGTGAATTATATGAAATTAAAAAAAAGACTTATATGTTCTGAAGCAGTCAGATCGTTTATGGAATGATACATTAAATGACAAATTAATCGAAATTGGTTTTAAAAGATTGAAAAGTGAATTATGTGTTTATATAAAAAATTCGTAAAGAAAGAAAAAATTTAATGTTACAAGATATCAGCAACCAATTGAAAGTTTTTTATATCTAGCTGTATACACCAGACCAGATATTCTATTCCTAGTGAATAAAGCTTCCAGAAAAGCCAAGAAAGAGTGTTAAAATTAAAGTTCATTATGATTAATATATATAATTTAATAATTTATTATAATTTAAATACATGATTTTAAATGAAGCATATACATAAATTTCGTAGAATATTATTGTAATATAATCTATAATGTAGTACATGTATTATTATTATTAAATAATAGCTAAAATAATAAATTAATAAAAAGTGACTTTAATAAATAAAAACAAAATATTAAAATATTTTTTTAAATCTACAATAGTAGTAATAAATAAATAATTAATTAAATTTATAAATAAATAAATAACTATGTTTTTAAACTTTCAATTTGACATCTTTTAGAAAAAGAAAAAAAAAAATTAATTTGTACTTTTTATGGTAATCTAATATTATTTAATATTAAATTATATTTAAAAAATTTAATAAATAGTATTCACCAATAAAAATTAAATAACTTTGATTTTTTTTTTTTTATTTTTTTATTTATTTAATGTTATTTTAGTTTATTCATTTTATATATAATATTTATTTATTTTTATTGTAATGATTATTTAATTTTATTTAAAATATATTTAATTATATGGCGTAATAAATTCTATTTAATATTTTATTATAATGAAACGGTTTAGAAATTTTACTTGTATTAGAATTAAACAAAACCATATGGAATATAAACTATTTATAAATATTTTTATATTATTATTTTTTTTAATTTATTTTGACTTCAAATACATACATTTTTTGAATTATGATAACATATCATCATTGATAATTTATATATATCTATATCTACACATTGCCAATGATGTTATTTTTATGATTATAATTATTTTATTTTTATTTACATTTATATAATGAAATATAAAAAGAAATATATTTATATATTTATTAATATTATTTTATTATTAGAATTAAACATTTAAAATAATATAAATTAATTAATTTTACAATTGATTTTTTTTTTTTTTTTTATTTTTTTGGTTTTCATTAGAAACAAATTTTAATTACTTCTTACAAAATCAAAATAATTTATAATAATAGATTGATTAATTAATTACAACATAATGGATGATGAAACTTATAATATTTCATTATTATTATCAAAATTTGAGATGTATAAGGAATTTTTTAATTTCATTACATCAAAATATCCATTATTAAAGCATCAATTTTTTAATTATTATTTTAGAAATAAATTTAATAATGAAGAATTCCATAATAATTTATGGAATAACAGAAATAATTTTTTTTCTTTTGACAATTATTTATGTGATGAATCTTGTCCTGTAAGTAATATGGACATTTCCAAAGAATATAGACTACCTGCCTCCTCTATGACCTCGGATACTTACAATAATAATGCCACCCAATGTCTTTGCCATTCACCTTGCTTCTCTAATGGTGAAAATTATATGATTAGTAATCCTAATATTTTTAACCCCACCGAAATAAGTAAGTCATCCTTCAATATGAATTCCACATGTAGTGATGGTAAGATAGCCCAAGCAACTGCATCGACTTCCAATACTCCTCCAAGAAAAATTCCAAAAAAGAATAGAGGAGGAAATGTAATAGGAAAAAGACGTCCAAACCATCCTCCTGAAGTAATAAAGATATTAAAAGGATGGTTTAAAAGCAAAGAGGCCTATCCTTACCCAACCAGCCAAGAAAAATATAAATTATGCCAGTCTACTGGATTAACATTGGTAAATATATTATATCAATAATATATATATAATTATTATGATTACTATTATTATTATTTTTATTTTAAATAAATATATTTATTTTATAATTAATTATATTTTTTTTCCTTCAATATATCTTTTTTATATTCATTTATTTATTTTTCTATATTAAATAACTTCATCACTATCATACTTAAAAAAATAATGGAATAGACTCAGGTAAATAATATATTATATTAATATTTATATTTATATATTTATAAAAAAAATTGATTCTAACATTATTATATTAAATTTTTATTTATTTTTAGGTTAATAATTGGTTCATTAATGCCAGGAAAAGATATCTTAAATTTAAATAAAATACATAAAAAAAAAATATATATATATATATATATATATATATATTCTATTCTAAATTTTTTTATAATAATTATTAAATGAGTCACATTTTATAAATAATATATATAGGATATATAGGATTAGTTATTAGTATATTTTTAATATAATATAATGAAATAATATAAAACATAATGTAATATTATAAATTATAATTAAATATCATAAATCAAATTGTAATATTATAATATAATTAAATAAATTTTAAAAAAATATTAATACTAAAATAAAATATTATAAGTGTTTTAAACCATTTTTAATTATAATAAATTTAAATTGTAATTAATTATTATTAATATTTTTGAATTTTTTAAATATTTTTTCTTTTATTACTTAGCTTTTTTTTTTATATTGGAAAAGTGAAAAGTTAAATAATAAATTATAAAATTAAGCAAGCTTTAAGCTGTAATTTAGGAAAAAAAATTAATTAGAAAATCTATTAAAATTATATGGTTTATATACTTTATTATTAATATGTAATAATATAATAATATTAATATCTTAATTTATAATAATAAATTAAATAAAAAAACATTAATTTCTTATAATTATTATATTCTAATATAATAATATTATTTAAAAAATAATAATAATAAATAATATTCAAAAGGAATCTAAATTATAATTATTATTATTAATATTATTATAATTGTCATTAATATTATTATTATTATTATTATTATTTATTATATATTATTATTTTATAATTATTATTATCATTTATTATCATTATTATTTATTATTTAGTTTTTCTTTAGTTTCAATATTTTCTTACTAATAAATATGAAAATACCTTTTTTTTATTTCCTATCTTTTGTTATATAATATAATTGAAAATAAATAATAAATATTTATTCAAGTTTATATATTTAATATATTTATTATAATTGTTGTTAATATACTTTTATCTTATTTTTGAAAAATTCTCCATTAAAATTATTACTTATATTGCATCTTATTTTATACTATATATTTACATACAAATTTACATTCATTTATAATATATTCCATATGTGATATAATCTTCCCCAATTACATAGACCAGTTATATTCATGTACTTTATATTATACTTTAAACCATATATCTTAATATATCTTATAAATTCATATATATAATATTATTAATCTATTAGTACATAATTAATTTATTCTCTAACATTCCCTTGTATATTTAATATTCTCAATTTTGAAGCATAAGAATTTTTTAAAACCTCTTGTCTATATTTATGGTGATGCATTCTAGTTTTATTCTTAATTCATTTAATAAATTCTTCATCTCCATACATTTCAGTATACATTCATTTAAATGATAATATTCACTTTGTGCCATAGATATAGCCACACAATCTTGAAGTTTTGAACACTAGGTTACTGGAGCGGACCCCATGAAAATAACAAAACCAGTAGTATATATTCTAGTTACATTATCGTCATCTAGATCAGTATCAACATATGCTCTTATATTGATATTCTTATTAAATTTTATTCTGTAATATTTATTATCTTCCAAATACCTTAATATTTTGATTACATTTATTCAATCTTCATATTTTGGATTTTTATTTTTTTTGAAATCTTACTTGTAGCATACATTATATCCAGTCTAATATCCATAAATAGATACAAGAGACAACCAACAGCTTGTACATATAATGTCTTCTCTAACCTTTTCTTTCTTAATTCTCTGTCTTCTGTATATTTCATATTAGAGACTTCATTTTATTTTTTGATATCAAATCTTCTTAAGATATAATTTAAATATTGTAAATGGTACATTATATATAACCATCTTCACATTTAATAAATTTTATTACAATTATGAAATCTACCTTACCTAAATCACTAAAATAAAATTAATCTTTTATTTCATCCTTTATTTTGCTTATTTTTTACCTTTGAATTCTATTAATAGATCGTCTACATATATTGCAATCATACAAATCATATTTTTATACTTTATATTATTTATCTATTAGTAAAGGTATATCGGCATTTTCACTTCCTTCATAGATTTCCTTTAATTTAACCCTTATATTAAAAGCATTTTGAAGATTTTTGATGTGATTCAATTCATCTTTAGGTACATCGAAACTAA